>LPNX011043804.1:232557-263645 GCA_001517045.1 Pseudotsuga menziesii | reverse complement strand
CAGCCTGACTTCTATTTCAGACATCTTTTTATCATTCACTATGGCCATCTTAAAAGTGTTTTTCTCAGCATCCCTAGCCGAAACTAGAGACGTTTTGGAACTGTACAAGTTTCTTACCCTCGGTAGCAGACTTCTCGTTTCCTCCAGGGACTACTTTCTCTTTTCCATGTAGCTGCTCTTGAGCTCTTCTTTAGACTTAAACAAGGGAATGGAGTCTGGGCTGTCTACATCACCTTCTGAACTTTTAAAAGAAACTTGGTTTATCTGTACTGTCTTCCTGGGGACTAGGGAAACTTTTTTGAACACACCCAAAACCTCATCATCTACGATCTCGCTACCCTCGAGTAGCTTTGCCTTTTTATGTGAAGCCTCGTCATCTACTTCCATACTGTCAGCATCGGACAAACTCCTCTTGAATGCACCACTAACACCTTCGGAGATTTGGATTGCTATACCAGGTGCATGATGTGTCTCCTCGTCGGACTTGGTCTCATCAGTAAACTACAGTAAATTATCCATCTCGGCTAACCCCGCAACAGCTTGATGCTCAAAGGGTTTATTCCTGTTAGCTTGTTTTCTCAATGAAATTACTTGGTGGGGGTCGTAATTCACACTTGACTCTTTAATGAACTCCATATTTTCCAACAACTTTTTTATAAAAACCAAGGCACCCTTGCTTTTAAAAATGAAGGTGCCAACCTTAACCGGAAATTTGATGTTCGAAGATTTCTTGAAGGCACAAAAATGTTCCTCTTCGGATAACAATCTCTGTCACATGAATTCCAATGCGAATATTCTAGGGGTCAAAAAGGAAGGTAGCCTATAAGGCTGACCTATGAAGCCATATATTCTCAACACGGTATGATCTCTGTACAAAAACCAATCTCCAACCCGCTCTTCTGGCGAAGACTGCATCAAGCTTCTCATTTCCTCTAGGACCCGGGGTAATTCTTCATCGAACAACATTTTGTATATCTCAGACATGATCGAATTGGCAAATTCGATCATGCTGATTTGATTAGGTAAATCAGAGGAACATAGGGTACTCAGGAACTTCAACTCTGAGATATTAGAACACAGTAGCATATTAAGCAAATAAGTCTGGAACCTGAAAAACCGGACCTTGGGGAACTCGCTTAGCTGAAGGTGAATTTACTCAGCCAAGTATTTGTCTAAACTAAAAATCGGGGTTGACTGGGACTCAGAAACGGAGGAATTCATTCTCAACAAAAATCCGAGAACGACCTCGCCCACATGACAATCCTCATCTAGACCTAGTACTTGACATACCAAAGAAATGGCCAATTGAACTTCACTCTTGAACATATGCACAGGGTAGGGTATGGATACACCATCTACATACTGACCATCTTTTAACACGCTTGACAAGAACTTACATCGGGTTTCGGCTTCAGACTTCTTATACAACTCGACCAGGACTGACTCATTTATAACTTCACGGTTGTCTAGGTAATTTTCCGGCAAACTAAGGACTTCTCGAATGACCGCAGCGTCGATTCTACATAATACTTTGGACGCGGATCGACTGACAATAACTCTTTGAGACGGAGAATAATTTAAAGCACACCACTCTGCGAATTCTGGGAAGTGGAGGGTTTGCTCAATGGCGAAATAGTACAGGAAAGACCTGCACACATTCAGCACATCGTTCCCCTGCGAGTGGTGATACCACAACCTTTCTTTATTGTCAGACACGCTCCCCACAGAGAGGAAGGGGTCGCAGACATTCCTATCTCTATCAATTAGGAACTCTTCCCTATCGTCTACAACTTGACCCGACACCTGAACCTCTTTTCTCCGGTCCATTACTGAATTTCACACTGGTAACTTATAGCAAGAATTATAGAATTACTGGGCTTCAGTGTTACCTGGTTTACTGTGGCGGCGCGTGCTCGAAGCGTGTCTGCACTTGCTGAATAGGAGCCAAAAACTGACAGATGGAAGCTTCCAGACAGGTCGGTCCTTTTCACTGGTCCCGAGCGAATAAAATAACAATGATAGAGGTCAACCCTTCGCTTTTATAAGCCTTTTTATTCCTGGAGCCTATCATCATTCGCCACGTGGAAGATCATTTATTCTCCGCAACTACCACTTACTATCCACCGCGTATCTTTCTTCTCTGGATCCATTACCCACCATTGATCTGATCCTTGGAAAACTTCTGGCCCTCGGATCGCGCGCCACGTATCCTTTTCCGTCGGGCACCTTGGCGATAAACACCGTGCAAGTCTCCGTCCCGGAATCGCTCATGACCATAGATGTAACGTGCCTTCATCCTCCACCGTTGGATCAAATGTCACGTCCCACATTCCGCTGAGCCTTCAGACTTTAACCATCGTGCAACTCCGAGTCCCGGACTCACCCTCATCCATCGATCTGATACATCTTTACAGGTGGGCCGTTGGATCATGTGGCGCCCACCGAATTTCGCTGGGCTCCTTCGCTTTAATCGTCGAGCAAGTTTGATCAGCGGAATTCCTCCTAACCGTCGATGCGATATGTCTTTAATCGCGCACCGTCGGATCATCATCCACGTACCCAATTCCGCTGGGCAATTCGGGGTTATCCGCCGTGCAAGTTCGACCCCCAGAATCCGTAATAGCCGTCGATCCACCCCACTGCTGATCCTCGGCCGTCTGATTAACCGACACATACCCATTCCGCTGGACACCTTGGGGCTTATCTTCCGTGCGATTTCCCTCCACGGACTGCATAATAGCCGTCGATCTATTCCGCCTCTAATCCTCGGCCGTCGAATTAACCACCACATACCCATTCCGCTGGACGCCTTGGGGCTTATCTGCCACGCGGTTTCTAGTTTACGGAATCAATCACATCCATTGATGTGATGCGATTTTGTCCCCCACCGTCGGATCGAGAGGATTATTCATGATTCCGCCAGCCTCCCTTCCCTTAACTGACACGTGCTTTCACAGGGCGGATCTATCATGAACCGTGGATTAGCTTGGGACCACTTCACAACCTTTGATCTGTGCAGCGGGTTAAAGGCTTGAACTTCTCTTATCCCCCTCGCATGTTTTGAAGGGCGGAGGGAGCATTAGCCACTGATTTTCTTCTTTCCATCCTCGCGGCCTAGGATCTTTGGCAACCTGATCGACATTTAGACCTTCATCACACTCATATACTATATCCTTTGACCAAAGTGCTCGAAAAACATTATTTTTTCTCCACCATGGTCTCATTCTCCTTGGTCAAATAGAGGTGTTAACACAAATTTTGAAAAAGATTTTATTCTGTACACTTTTGCATCCAATGAATCATTAGCAGCGGTGCTTACACAGAAGGAAGATGGGGGAGATGAGTACCCCATATCATTTATGAGCACTGGTCTATAGGGAGTTGAATTGAATTATCCAGCTGTTGATAAACAAGCTTATGCAGTTTTCAAAGCGATAATGCAATTCAGGCCATACATACTTAAGAACAGTACTAAGGTAATAGTTCCACACCCAGCTATAAGATATATTTTTGTACATAAGGAATTAGGTGAAAGAAGAGGCAACTGGGTAACAGCATCCATAGTAAAAGGGCATGGATTGTATAAACTAATGGCCGAAGGTAAAGACAATGAAGAAAACAGTTGGGACAATGAAGTTGAGTTACATATGGTGGATGTATGTCCCCTATTCACAGCTCTAGACTCCTAGTACCGAGACCTAGTTCATTACCTTCAAGAAGGATATTTACCGGAACATTGGAATTCCAAATAACAAAGAGCATTACATCTAAAATCAGCTTCATATCAGATAATTGATGGAGTATTATTCAGCAAGAATTATGATGGAATTTTTCTCAGATGCTTAGAGCAAGAAGATGCAAAGAAGCTCATAACATAATTACATAATGGGCCTGGTGGAGGTCATTTTTTCGGAGATACAACAGCCCATAAGATTCTTAGAGCCAGGTATTACTAGCCTACACTATTTAAAGATGCTCATGCTCATGTAAGAAAGTGTGATGTTTGTCAAAGAGGTGGTGGAAGAAAAGCTAAAGCAGCAGGGCCTTTAAAACCAGTGATGATAACATAACCATTCGAACAATGGGGGATTGATATCATTGGAGAGATAAAACAAAATTCTACCAGATGGGTCGAGGCCATTCTGTTACGCAAAGTGAATGAAGATGCAGTCATGGATTTCCTACAAGATCACATTATGACCAGGTTTGGGGTTCCAATTTCCCTGGTTTTTGATAATGCTACTTACTTTTGTTCTATTAGATTAACTGCATTTGCGAATGAAAGAGGAATCAAGTTGCATTATTCTGTAAACTATTACCCACAAGGAAATGGTTTGGCACAATCTACAAATAAGAATTTGATTAGAATTCTAAAGAAAATCGTGATAGAAAATCAGAGAAGTGGCACTTAGCATTACCTAATGCTCTTTGGGCAGATAGAGTCACACCCAAGAATTCCTTAGGTGTGTCACCATACACTCTTGTTTATGGAAAAGAAGTTATTCTTCTTCCCAAAATTCTGTTACCATCTTCCATAATAGCTCAGGAATCTAGAGGTACCAATAACGAAATCCTACATATTAGAATCTATAATATTTTGAAGTCAGAAGAGTCTAGGTCTAAAGCCAAAGAACGATTTAAGCATTAACAGGAAGTAGTGAAGCGTTGGTTTGATAAGCATAAGGTCGGGAACAAGGAATTCGAAGTAGGAGATCTGGTTCTTAAGTGGGATCATCCGCATGATGAAAAGGGGAAGCACACCAAGTTTCAACAGTTATGGGTAGGCCCTTTTCAAATTGCAGCCAAGCTTGGCCCCTCAACTTACAAGTTGCAAGGTTTACAGGGGTGGGAAGAGAACTTACCAGTTAATGGTTTAGTTCTCAAACCTTATTTTTCTTGATTTTTATTTCTTGGTTATCTTGTACATAAATAAATTGGTTTGTTTTATTTTTTTATTTATTTTGTTTTGTTTGTTTTAGTTAGATTTTGATTGATTTCAATAAAAGGCACTACTTTTGGTTGCATGGAGTTCATCAGAATTTTGGATTAACTAAAATCTTTGATTATGAGACTGTGTACTATTGATTTATTTGAAAGAACTTCTTCTAGTTTAGCAGTTTTCCTAAATGGCTATGAACACATTGAAGTCCTACTTAATCCTTGTAAAATAACTCAGGATTGAAAGATCTGGAATACTATTTCGAGGCTCCACCCATCTCACATTAAAAATATCTTAGGGGGTGACAGCAAAAGACCCATGGAGAGGAAGCGTGGTAAACAGTATATTATATTTAAATGATCCCATGCCAAGAATTGAAAGCCAAAAGGCAAAGAAGAGTAAAAAAACTCCTAAGGAAGCAATATGTATCAAACAAAGTACTGAACCATATTAGTACAAGATTGCCAAATCTCTTCTCCGTCCGTGAGCTGAAAACTAAATACATCTCTCACACAAAAGGACACTATGGATAGAGGAGCTTGAACTAAAAATTTCAGAAAGAAGGCATGCAGGAGGACTCAAAAGAAAGGACAAAAGTCCAAAAGCATAAAAGTGCAAAAATGGCATGGGAATGAGGAACAAAAGAATATTTCTATTTACCATATGTTACAATCATGTGGTGTCCAAGCTGGGAGCTACCCGAAGACAGAGGTAAAAAATGAAGCTCATATCCCTGGCCTCAAAAGCATTATCTAGACATTGAAATCTTAGTTTCCATTTTCCCTAAATTGGACTATCATCAATGATTAAAAGTACATACATCTGCCATTTGGGAAATCCAAACATCTAGAAGAATGCAGCATGTTGGTATTATCAAAACAGTCTGTCGCTCAAAGAAGAAATTGTCCAGAGATCTGTGTTCACCAGGTAGTCACCAATTGTTGCAGTTGCAACCTTTTCTCAATTTTTTTAAAATTTTGGGACCCTACTTTTATTTTTATCTAGCCTGGGATTGTTTGGTTTCTTGAAGTTTGTCTTTCCTCTTCTATAAATTTTGATCTTTTCAAGCCAATTGCTTTTTCCTTCATTGCAAAATTTGAATGATCTAAAACTGTCGTTTGTCTAGCCAATGCAACAAATGACTGTGGAGTTTTGTTTTATTTCCCAGAGCTTAACGTTTTTTATTTTTCAATCTTTTCGTTTTTCGTTGTCAGGAATTTGTTGAGGTTTGAGTCAGGGCATCAGTTCTCTATGCCGCTGACTTTTTGGAAGGGAAACGACGAACAATTATTTTTCTCGTCGATCCGTGGCCTTTATCACCTTGTGGTTTTATTGTTTAAACCTTTGACTGTCGATGATTTGATTCCGCTTTATCGCTATCGGAACGGTTTTTTACTGTGGTCGGAGGTGTAGTCATCTACGACGCCGAAATTTCAGAGGGCTTGTCATTTGTATCGCTGAAACTGCGGAGTATATTGTGTCTTGAAGTTTCGATGTGTTAGTGATTAGTCTTTCCGATCGTCGACGCATAACTATCGGCGGCGTTTAGTGCTCGGGGTCACCGAGACTACGGCGGCGTTTAGTGCTCGGGATCACCGACACTACGGCAGCGTTTAGCTTTGAAGCGCCGACACTGCGGAAGTGTTGAGGTTTGAGTCGCCGACACATAGTGTTTAGAGCTTCCAACTGTCGACGATTTTTTGATCCACGAAACCCATAGTTGGTTTGTTGCTCGTCATTGCGGCTGCCTATGGAACTATCCACCTAAAGAATAGTGTTTCCTTGTCGATGTTGTAGTGCTTAACGGTCTGATCGCCGATACACAATCACCGTGGTAATAGTTGTTGGCATCGCCGACACTGCGGAGATGTTAAGGTTTAGAGTCTGCCGACCTTTATCCTTAGAGCTTCCGATCGCCGACATTTTTATTTTTTCGCAGAACCCGTAGTCTGTCTGTAGCTCGCCATTGCGGCTATCTAGTGAACCATTCACCCGACGTCTAGTGCTTCCGCCAGCCGATGAGGGTTTTTCTCGCTGATATCTTTTACTGAGGGTTATATATAAAGGTGGAGCATTCTTTATTATTACCCTGGATTGAAAACCACGTCTACTCCGTCCTTGTCGAATTGAGTTGTACTGTTGCTCAACTATCTGGATTCCATTCGTTGGCATGTTGCCGTGGAGGTTTCGGGTCATGCCGCCGACTACACAGCGTTTTTCCAAGTAGGCCAACCACAGTCTCCTTCTTTTTTATTTCTTATTGGTTGTTTTGAGAACCATGGTCTGCCCTGGTTAGGTTTTCCCGTAGATTGTGTCGTTGTCCGTTAGAAAGAATATTTAGCCTCGCGGTAGGCTGGTTTGACAGTTTTCTTTAGCAATGGGGGTTTTTTGAGCCTTAGTTTTGAGCCCTTATGGTTGTTTCATCCCTGTCTGAAAGATTAGGTAGTCAGTGCAGACAAGCATTACGCTGTCTGCACCACCTATTTTGGGGTTGTTTATGGCCGTCTGAGGGGGGGTTTCAGTTTTCATATGCATTTACCCTATTTTCTTGGGCGACGGAGGTCTTGATTTTTGTACGAGTTGGGGTTTTCCATGATGAGGATCAGTATAGGGTATAGCGGTCTGAGGTTTAGAAATAGCAGCAATGTAGTCCATGTTTATTAAGGAGTTAAATTATTTTGAATGCAGTCTAGGTTAATGATGAGTTTTCTATCAGGATTATGTTCTTAGTTACAGACGGTGGACTTAGAATTTTTTAGGACACAACTTGCAGTAGTTTCTTTTTCCTGGTCATTTTCTTTTATGCATTATTCCTCTGTATAGTTTAATTTTAAGAATGCATATGGAAGAGGTAAATGGTTTGATACAGTTTTTTTTCATTATTGAAACACTTACTAAAGCTCAAATGGTCTAAGAACATACTGTGTTGATGACAGGATGACAGTTACAAAGGAGATATGTCTAAAAGGCAAAAGAAGAAGGCTCATGTTGCCGAGGGAGAACCAGAGGTAGAAATCATCACCAAGGTGGAATACATATATGAAGATACCAAGGCTGACACCGAGGTCGAACCAGATTATAAATGGGGTGAAATATATAGGATGATTGTAAATCAGAATGTGCCTGATGCAGGATTTGAAGAGTTGACTATTTATGCAAACATCGAGAAATCAGCTCTCATGAAAGTAGCCACAAGACCTGAGTTGTTCCCATGCTCAGAGGTGATCAGCTGGATTCTACCTAGGGCAGATGTAACTACAATGATCCTTGAGAATACTGCTAAATAGGGATATGCTGCATACAACCTTGATTATGTCTCCATGGCATATCACCTACCTCCTGCTCAGATTTACCTAACAGAAAGTTGGTTGAAAGAGACAGATTTGGACATGGTAGAAATAGTAAAAAGAATGATGATACCAGGGAAGAACTTTCGAACCAGACCATCAGGAGAATAAGATACATCCACTCTCCAGACCCCTTATAGATTTATAGCACTGATGCTGAATAGAATTTTTGGGAGAGATCATGGGAAAAGCTTCAAATTGGGATGGATACCAGCTATTTTCTATGTGGCCACTAAAGGAACCATATTCAATTGGTCAAACATAGTGTCCAATAGCCTCTCAACATGCATATCTTCAGCTTTGGGAGGGGTATCAGAAAATAAGTCAGAGTTCTACATGAGCTCTATCCTAGTTGACTGTATACTATGTACCCAATCTTTTCCAGCTTTGAGGTGTAATTGGGATAGGGACAGGACCCCGGTATACACTGCATATAAATTATTTTGGGCACACAAATACCATGGATACTACAGAGAAATATGTGAACACTTCATCATTCCATTGTACACTCTAATTTTCCTGACCGAATGCAATTGCATGTCCATAGAGGCGTTCAAGGTCATTTAGGAATATGGAGACTACTATTTAACTAAGGAAGGTATGTATATCAGAATGCATGGGGGTTCCAGAGGACCTTCTCTAATCCCTAAATATGCCAGTGATTATGTACTGCATAAAGAGGCAGTTAGGCAGGTATATCTTGATGGTGTGGGGAGTTTTTTGTTCGAGCATTAAAAGGCAACATTTCCAGCCATACCTTTCTGGCTAGGGAGTTATAAGTTTTCAAAAGTAAAACAGACTGCAGAATTTGTGCAGGAACTGGAGCACTTCCATTTTGGTGAGATGAACTTTCACAGGAATGACTCTCAGAATAAGGTGGCAAAACACTACAAGGAGGCAAACATTCATTTTGAGTATACTAACTTTTGGGACAAGGACGAAGAAACCTTTTGGAGTGCAAATAATATGACTGCCTTAAAGAAGAGATTTAAACAAAAAATCACTACTATGGGTGGAAAAGGAAAAACTGTATAGAAGACTAAGACAGTTGAAGAAGAAGAGGCCAGAAAGAGAGAAGAAGATGCTAGAAGGCTAGCACAAGAGGCAGAAAGTTGTTTAAATAATGAAGAAGAAGAAAGAAAGAGAGCTACAGAGGAAGCATCAAAGAAGGAAGAGGAGGAAAGAAAAAGGAAGGAAGAAGCAAAGATAAAGAAACGACAAGATGAAAGCGAGGGTCTGAGATTAACAAGATCTAAAAAATATCAACAGACCACTGAGCAGATGGATACATAGGGCGGACATGACCATACGGATCAAGGGCTTGGACAAGATAATCCTAATCCCTAGGAGCCTGCTACAACTTCTGGTAGCACTCAAGGGAAAGCTGTGTTTTCTGGAATGAATTTGATACCTTCCACGGAAAAAGAAGGAGAAGAGGTCCCTAATTTCAGCACCATTTTCTATGACAAGGAAAAGAAAAGGATTGCTAAAAGGACCGAGAAAAAGGTTGAAACAGGAAGACAATCGGGAAAAATGATAACTGACAAGACTTTGGTGTATGCGACAGATGCAAATCCTAGATTGACAGCAAGAGCTGGGGTGGCGTTAACCCAAGCTACTGAAGATAATGTAGATAGGCTGATGACGGATCTTGAGCAATCCAAAAGGAATGCAGCTCAATTAAAAGAAACACTGAAGAGAGAGAGAGAGATGAAGGCCATAAGTTGAAAAGGAAATTTGAGTACATGCAGAATGAAGTGAGTACTTCAAAGACATAACTCCAAACTCTGCGAGCCAATAACGAGGCTTTAGAAGTTTCTGTAGAAAAAATAGAAAAGGATGCTCAGAACAGCTTAGCAGAATTACAGAGGCTATAACTAGAGCATCAAGTGTTGAAAAGTGAGAAAACTGACCTTCAGGTGTCTTACGAAACTCTAAGTGCAGAGAAGGTCCAGTTGCAAAACAAGGTAATTGAGTTAGAATCAGAGAAGGTTGCCACTGAAGAAAGAGAGAAACAATTTCAAATGCAAGTAGCAGTTTTGGAAGGACAAAATGCCTCATTGACAACATCATTGAAAGATGCTATGGAACAAAAGACAGATGTCCAACCTTTGAAGGAACATGTTCTAGCTCGAAGGAGGAAGATCCACCATTTGCAAATGTGTGTTGAGGAAGGAAGATATAAGATTTTACAAATAAATAGCAGATTGGAAGGGATTTTGGATACTACGTCTTATTTCTTGGACAGATTTCAGGAAATTCTAACTGGAAGAATAGTGTGGATAGAAACAAATGAGGAACCTCCTGCAGAGCTACCAGCTAAAGATCGACAAAGTTTAAAGCAGGATTATGATTTATTGGAGTTTGCAATAAATATTGCAGAAAAATTCAAGAAAACCGTAAAAAGAACGAAAGGATTATGTGCTAAATACTACAGAAGAGTGCTGGTCACATACAATAGAGGCCAGGTTTCTGTAGAAAAAATATTGGATGCAATACCAGAATATGAGTTGTTCATAGAACAACTTCAAAATAGGTATCAGGAAGACGAGCAGGAGATCCATCAATTCAAGTATCTAGATGAACAAATTCTGAAGAATGCAGTGGCTCATGCAGTAGTAAGTATCCACTTACTCGAAGAGCACCTGCGCCTGATTCCGGCAAGAATAGAAGTACTTAAGAATCAGGCTGCTAAGTATGAGATAAATATTCATTTTCTTGAACCGTCCGATTTTGAAGGCATAGCAGGAGAGGCCCAGGCATGGAAAAAGTTCATAAATGACCAAGTGAACCCCTCTTCATAAAGTGTTTTACAAAAATTTGATTTGAAATGTAATATATTGTATAAATTATGAGCACTTACTACAAGACAAAATTTTGGGATTGAGATGTTGGGGAAGCCCAAAATTCATTGAGGGGAAGCCCAAAGGTTTTGCTTTTTGTATAAATATAGGAGAGTTTAGATGTAGAAGGGACTTCTTTCCCAAGCAATTTTTGAGAGTATATTGTAAGAAGAACTACTTCCTTTTGCAATAAAGAATTACAAGTTTCTGTTGGAGAAAGTTTGGTGGAATGTTTCAAATGCTTTGCTATGGATAAGTTGAATGTGAACTATTTTGTTTTCAGCTTATGTCCATTAACTGTGAGATCGTTCTAACTCATTGCATTTATGTTTATGTTATGAATGTCTTATAGTTTATTCTGTGAAATTTCCACTATGAGTAATGAAGGTTGTCATAAACAATAAGCTATCTTGTTGTTCATATTTATATTAATGTTCAATGCTTCTGAAATAAGTAACAGCTATCTATAATTTTTCTTAATACATGCACAAAATTACATTACTCATTGATAACTGATCATTTTTTGCTCCCTGGGGATAGGTTAGTTAGTTATATTTAGTTTCTAGTTGTTTGTGATTTAGATGCGAGTGAGGTAAGACGAGAGGTAAGAACCTGTGCATCACATTGTGACACTCCTCGTTATCTCTATCAATTTAGATTTTTATATAGGCACTTGCACATCATAACTTAAATACAAAAAACTAAAAAAAAATACTCGGTGGACCGAGCCGTAACCAGTAAAACTTTTTAATTTGTTACTTGACCTACGGTAGCCGGATCGTAAACTGGATGGATTCCCCATACCAAATAGTAATGGGATAGTTGGGAACGTTTATTAGGGAGAATCCCTAACTGTTGTTTCCTGTGATTTTCCAAGCCTCAACAGGTCCATACCTCCATGACTTGATTGGGTTGTACCCACAAAAGAATACACCATGGAGCTATGATATGACAAAAACATAGCCATGGACCAATACAAAGGGGATATCCATGACATCATATATATTAGTGAGACCACCGACATGATGACTATATTGGGATATTCGAAGTACTCAAATAATCTCCATCACAACCTGGGTAAGGCATGTAGTAGAGGTAGGTACCTAAGGGGTTCCCAAGCTCTTCCTCCCAATCATGAAATTATATGGTTCTAGCCACGTGAATAGATGTGTTGATGTCGAACATGGTAGAAACCACTTGATTATCGATCGTTGATTTATATTGTTAACAAGTGCAAGGGAAATCACCAATGATAATAATGACTCCCAAGGTACCCTATTATATTTGAGTGAATGTGATTAAATGAGCCTAAGTTGAACGCTTGTGGAATCATTCGATGAAATGCCAATGATCTAAACCTATTGTTGAAAACAAGGATACTTCACATTGTGGCATGTAGGTTCTAAGGTACTAACTGGTTTCTAAGTCTAATTCATGGAAATGTGTTGAAGTCGATAGGAACATACTCGTTGAAGTAGGTCTATGATGAGTCCCCCATCATTGACACAAAAATACCATAAGAAAGTGATGTAGGATAATAAATCAAATGAGAAGAGGCTCACATAAGGATGAAAGTTGGTAACACTGCAGAGTGGTTGATTTAGGATGAAACTTCCCTTAAACATTGAGGCATGACAAGTGACTTGGCAACATTGACTTGATGAGATATGAGCCAAAATTTAGTGCAATGATAATCTCAACACTCTTTGGGTGGGATGAAGGATTATAACGACTCATAGGACTAGTATGACTCACATAGAAGAAAGTTACCCAACTGTATGACAAGACGCAAACATGTGCCATGTTCAAGGGTGACAACAAACAACTTCCATAATGCTTTCCAAAAACTAACCCACTTCCCTTAAATTCCCCCCCTCATGGTCGACGAGTACCTCTTTGTTTTTTAACGATCTTGATGAGGATAACAAATGCTCGGTGTAGCTAATCTTCGATGAGTCCCTCGTCGCATGTTTAATGAACCTGATGAAGGAGGGATTTGGTCCCATATGGGTTCTTCAATGCATAATATTATGAGCCCATATAATATAAACTTGGCGTCATTTTCATGTTTGTAGAATCTAAAAATAACTCAAAGAAGAATCCAGGGTTGTTCTTTTTCTTAACCCCTACCTTTGAAAAATCATAAAAAATACGAGGGAGAACTCTTCTAGCCAAGGCTGACTAGAGTATTTATTTTTCGTAACTAATCCATTTGGATCGAAAAAGGGTTAAACTTATACCAAACGTATTTTCTTTCAAATCCTTTGACGAGCATGAAAGAAAACAAGTTTACACGACAATCTTTTCATATTTAGAGAGTTGAAAAAGAGCTTAAAGGAGACTCCAAATAGTTCCCTTTTGTATAGTTTTTACGAGTTTGAAAAAGATATAAAAGTATACTCAGTAACTTATTATCATGTATTTATGAGCATGAGAAGGAAAAAATATTGAGCTCGTATAAAGAGAACAAGTGGCATGCAACCAAGTTCTATTGCACATAACCAATCCTAAGCAATAACTACAAATCGGAGCGTGAACATGACCACCTATAGCAATGTGTTTCTCCAAAGGCTAACTGTGAAATGGCAGCAGTTAATGCAAATTGCTAGTGTCAAGCATTATTGTGATGGAAATAAGCAAGTGAAATGGAAAATAGTAGCGAGCCTGTGATAAGAAGCAAGTAATAAGAAGCAATAAGCAACGCAACCATTAAGCAAACAATAAGATGCCTGCTTGATTTTTTAATGAGCTTAAAACAAAAAATGAAACTATGCTCGAGGTGTCTGCTTTATTTTTTAACGAGCTTGAAATAGAGAATGAAACTGTGCTTGAGGTGTCTACTTCATTTTTTAACGAGCTTGAAATAGAGAATGAAACTGTGCACGAGGTGTCTGCTTCATTTTTTACCGATCTTGAATTATAGAATGATACTATGCTCAAAGTGGTTGTTTCATTTTTAAACGAGCTTGGAACAAAAAATAAATTGTGCTCGAAATGATACCCATTGGTTAGTTTCTTCCCAATGTGATATCTAGAGGTTGATACTTTAAGTGATACCCATTGGTGGATTTTTTCCAAACACGATGTCTAGAGTTTGGAAACATGGCCACCACGGTTCATTTCATCATCTAATTCTTCATTTGCACTCAATTAGACACTTGGATACTAATAGGATTAATTTCACCATGGAAGGAAGAAGAAAGAGAATCAAGTGACATAGGTGGAGGAAACAAAGGTTCAGTGTTGGAAGGGGTTTTGGGGTAAGTGAGTTGCGTAGCACCGTGGAGGCTGTGCAAGCTCACGCGACACCGTGCAAGGAAAAGATAGCGTGATGGGTGGAAAACAAACCATTTTTTAATATTTTATGCATCTTTTTGTATCGCTTGACCACATTTTGTGGATACATGTCATTAGTGGTTAAATTAATTAGGAGTCAGTTAGAAGTGGACCTTAAATGTAAAGGTACAAGCCTATATATAGAATTAGAATTGCATAAGTTGATATATGAAATTGAGGCATGGTCATAGTAGTGAGCAATTAAGAGATTGAATCTTTTGTTATCTACATGCGACCTTGTGGGTTGATCTTTCTCTCGTTGTGGAGAAAGACAATTGTTGTTTTGGATCTGTTGCGCAGAAAGTAATATGACACGACAAATGTTGAACTGAACTACTATTGTCTCTTTTTTTTCATCTACTGCGATGGCAATGTCTGATGATTCTGTTTTATGAATGGAGAATAAAATACGGCTACGATGAATGAATGAATGATGCAAACTATTAGATCTGCAGTTTTAATGGTAGATCTGTAATGAATGCTGCGATATATCTTAAATGGTTCTACTAGATATGATAGTTATGCTGATAAATTGTTGATGCCTCGATCCTCCTCATTACTACCGGAAACTTGATTCCGACAGCTCTCCCTCGAACATCTCGGGTGAGAATTCATCCGCTTTGGAGGTGTTGTCGAGTAGGGTAAAACCTGTCTGGGCCAGCGCTCAGGGAGATCGAGTTGGTTGGACGTCGACAGAACGGGGAACCCTATCGACGAGGATTTGTTGGTGGGTTCAGGCCAACAAATGGTTCTGTTGCCAGGACCTGTTTGTGACTAGAGAGGAGGATATGTTGTGGCATCTGACGAAACCAGAGTTCCAAGATTGGTTCGACCTAAAACTAAGACAGTTCGCTAAAGCCAAGAACCAAAACCCGAAGTTGACAACAAACACATAGTTGGAAAGGTAAATTCACGACGGTCCTCATGAATGTTTTTTCTATGAGTTTCCTGTCATACTCTATGAGTGGCTGGCGCGATTCACCTACAAGAAGCGCAACTTTCAAGGAGGAGATCCAATGTCCTAGACCCCTGAGCTAATTCAGGAACTCCAAGAAACTAAAAATAAGGCATCGTGGGCTATCGAAGTTTGGTTGGACAATATTTTGGAAGGATGCATCATTGAGTTCACGGTTGATACCAAAATATCATACAGTGAAGCAGAACGAGAATTCTTCAACAGACCACACGGTAGGTTCTTACTATCTCTACAACTGTCAATCAAGATGCTTGTTTGTGAAAACAGCATACTAAATATGCACCTTGACTAGTAAGAATCTAGTGTGCAGAGGCTGTGAACACCGCGATAGATGGGGGTGACGAATGGAAAGATAAGGGGTAGATGGGTGTGAGTTTTGACGAGATTGTGAGGGCAGTCAACGAAGAGAGTGGTTGTACAAGGCGAGGAGCGATATTTCGAGCAAAGAAGAGGCAGAGGGAAGAGGAAGGTCCTGCTACGATCGAAATGCAAGACCATGAAGGACAACCACACGGGACAAAGTGGCCCTATAATGATGAAGAGGATGAGCAGACCCATGCTATGCCCAGGGTAGAAGCAAGTTCAATCCCTGGTAGCAACGTGTCAACACCTGTGCACTACTCCACCATCAAGAAAATATATGCATTCCACGTCAACGTGTCCGACGTGCCAAGCAACATCCAGTAGTAAAGCATCATCTATAGAAAGAAGGTATAGGATGGCGGGAGATGATATGAAGCTACCTATGTTCCATGGAAACGACACTGATGACCCAGAACAGTGTTGGTTCTTATGTCAGGCAGTCTGGACTGCCAGATAGACTACCGACAAGGATGTAAAGAAAGGCCAGTTAGCGACCACCCTTTGGGGTCGTGCGCTTGATTGGTAAATGAGATTCATATAGGTCCCACAGGGGTCCGTGACAAAGACTTTGGAAGAGATTCGGAAGGGACTGCTCAAAGAATTCAAGAAACCAAAATCGAAAGCACAATACATTACAAAGATGAAGGAAATCAAACAATTCCCTAATGAGATGGTTTGGGACTTTGATCAGAGGTTTCATACATTGATGGCACATGTCAGGTTTGATATCAGTGATGTCCAACACAAGGAAGGGTTCATTGCAGCATTGGTCCCTCATGTCCGACATCCATTGATGCAACAAAAGATCGCGACACCAAACGAGGCTCTAGAAATTGCAATGAAGCTTGAGGCTTCACCTGTCGGAGAAACTGTTGTTGGCATGAACCAAATCTAGGTGCAGCTGGCGAACTTGACACTTCAATTGTAGGATATCAAGAAGGAAAAAGATAAACATGATGACTTGTGGTGCACTCGGTGTCATGTGGATGGACACACGAAAGATACATGTCCTGCTTTCTAGAAGACATGTTCTTATTGAGTTGCAGTGTTGTGTCGTGGTGTCACATATGTCAAGTACATGGGCGCTGACATGAAGATTGTACCTACATGTAGAAAATGGTTACGAAGCCAACAGGCTTATATTGCACATTATGTCGCTCAGTTGGGCACGAGAATAAGGATTGTCGAGCGTATGATCTGCTTCAAGAGCGGACATATGACTCGTACTTCATGAAAGGTGAAGATCCTTGCATGGTGCCACAGTCACAAGTGATACAACCACCACCTCAAGTCCAGTATACACCACCACTGTCATTGCAGTTTATTCCGTCGCAACCACAGACACAGGTTGCACCACAGCGACAGTTCACGCCAAGAACGTATTACACCCAGAACCCAATGGATCCGCCACAGCCGCAGTATGTCAAGGCAGCACACTACATTTAGCAACATCCAAATCCCCCGCAGCAGTAAGTGGCCCAACCCTAGTATCAACAGCAAGTAGCTCAACCACAATATCAACAACAAGGAGGATTCCATGGAGGATTCAAATTCAGAGGAAGAGGATGTTTTGGTCATGGAGGAGGACGAGGTCGTGCATCAATTCAGTGTTACAAATATGGGACATTTGGGCACTATCAAAGGGATTGTCCCCATTTACAATGTGTATACTGCGCGGTGAATAACCATATTGTTGAAAATTTCCCTCAGTTAATTGCGAGATGGAAAGCCTGCAATGTTCCTTTATTATAGAACCAGAATCTGTTCCAGTCCCAGAATCAAATACAGAACCAGAAGAAACTATAGAATAAAGGTCAGCCCCAATTCCCAGTCCAAAATCAGACTATCAATCAACCTATGAATCCATCGATGAACCAGAATCCACCTCTGAATCAGCCTCCACCGTAGAACTAGAATTAAGGATCGATGGTTGCGACCATTGTAGCAGAACCACGAACAGAGGATGGTGATGTTGGGATCGTCACTCGAGGAGGTGCGATGAGTAGAGAAGATGAACCACGAGTACGACTAGCTGGAAAGAAGAAAGAACAGTTTGATATTGCAACCGGAGAGAGATAACTTATTTTAAGCTCGCGAGGCGCTTGGAAGAAATCATGGTAAGACACCTATTTTTGGCATGCCTTCTACTTTTGATTCTTCATTACAAGCTAGACCATCACGATAGTATGGTACCTTGCAACAATTCTTCGAGAGTTGTTTATCCTTGGCAAGAGATATCGATGCTCTAGTCGAGATCGAGAAGTTGTTGCATCGTCTGGATGGAGAGTTGCAGGACTCTGCAGTGAATTCTTTACAGAAGAAAAAGATTGGCAAGGAAATGCGGATGAACATCCAGATAAGGGACTACGAATTCGATTTAGTTATTCTGGATCTTGGGTCAGATGTGAATATCTTGATGAAATAGACGTGGTAGAAGATGGGGGAGCTGGAACTTGGTTGTTCCCTAGTGCATTTGAGATTAGCTAATCAAGCCAAAGTTCAAACGATCGGTCGTGTGTCGAATCTAGTTGTAGATGTCGAAGGTATGAGGACTCGTGCCGATTTCGATGTAATTGAAGCCATTGATGGAGAGGGATCCTTTCCCGTGCTGCTAGGAATTGGATGGGCCAATGACAGCATGGCTGTGATAAACTTTAAGAAGCGGTTGATGGCGGTTGAGAACCAGGATATCCAAGTGATTGCCCCTATGGATCCTAATGAATGAAGGCGATATATTGAACCTGCCAAAGATGAAGTTGTTAGAGGATGGGATCACATTTACAATATTTTTGAAGACTATATCCACCCTATTGCTGACAAGGAACTAAGGTGGCACAGCGCTAGCTCTGCGTCCTCTGATTCTGATGATGCATTGGAAAATTAGAAAAACCGGCTCCATGAAGTATCACTCAGAAAATGTGGGCTGATCATGCAGTCGCTATGCCCTCACAACTGAGGTCGTTGAGTTGCAAATCTATGAAGGACTACCAGAATTATCTGGCTTCCTCGATCAGTTTGAAGCACAGGTATCTAAGCCTCAGTGCTTGTTGGCATTACTGTGCCCATTACGCCATTCCCTCATATGACTACAACACGTTGGTGGGCACTTCATAAGGAGACCATTCATGAATGGGCACAGTGTCAATGATTGATGACTGTGCACTTTGGAGATACAAAGGTATATCACACTGGGACTTACGATGGATAGAATAACCCTTGTAGTCATCTGAGGGAATGCCAGAGGATGTGGGAATCACGACCCAAGGAGGAGTGGTTCCATGCTTTTACTCACGAATTGGATTAAATGCCAAGGTCTTGGTACGTATCAGCAGAACTATGCAGAGAAATAACTACTTGGGAGGAGCTGACTGTCTGCTTTTTGCATACCTTTGACTTTGCAGATACTAATGCAAAGGTGAACAATGTACTACAGATCATTCGGGACGTAGTCTTGAAAGTTGTCCCAATCGCATACCCTGTAGACCCACATGTGCATTACCACATGCAATCGATCATGGAATACTACAACCTCTCTGGTGAGCCAGAGGATGATGATGAGTTGCACAACATTAATATTCCAAAGATTGAAGGAAGTAGGGATGTCGCAGCACCAAATGTGGCAGCGAATCCCATGACTCAACCGCTGAAGATTATGAAAGTTAATATTGGGACGGAGGAGAATCCAAAATTTGCCAATACTGGGGACTACTGGGACAAGGAGACCATGGCGAAGATCACAGATCTCTTACATGAGTTTCAAGGTCTGTTCTCGACAAAATTCTCAGAAATAAAGGGGATATTGGGTGACCTAGGGGAAATGAAAATACCATTAAAACCATATGCAAAACCAGTGCGACAGAGGCCATATCACTTGAATCCAAAATATAAAGAACAGGTTAAGGCTGAACTTTATAGGATGCTTGATGCATGGATTATTGAGCATGTTGAAGAATCAGAATGGATAAGTCCGATGGTAGTCCAAGACAAGAAAATTGGTGAAATACGAATTTGTGTTGATCTAAGGAAGATGAATTATGCTTGCATGCATGATCCCTTTCCAACACCGTTCATGGATGAGGTTCTTGAGGGAGTAAGTGGTCAAGAAATGTATTCTTTCACAGATGGATTTTCTAGGTATCACCATATCAAAATTGCAAAGGAGGATCACCATAAAACCACATTTGTCACAGAATGGGGTTGCTTTCAATACACAGTAATTCCCTTTGGACTAAAGAATGCACCTGCGGTATTCTCTCGGGTTGTTGTTGTTGCGTTTAAAGATTTTATTCAGAAATTTCTGCAATTATATATGGATGATTGGACTGTTTACGGGCTGATTAAGGATCACTTGGCAAATCTGCACTTGATGCTGGAAAGGTGTCGACAGCTTCATATCGCATTGAAGTCGAAGAAGTGCATCTTATGTGCACCATTTGGGATACTGTTGGGTCATATCATTTGTAAGCAGGGGATTTTGGTTGATCCAATGAAGATTGTGCTTATTCTGAGCCTGCCTCCACCTACTTATACGAAAATGCTTCGCACGACATTGGGACACACTGGGTATTATCGCAAGTTTATCTGTGGTTATGCTGCGATTATTGCCCCCATGGAGAAACTGTTAAAGAAGGATGCTGCGTTCATATGGAGCCAGGAGTGTCAAAGTAGCTTTGACACATTGAAGGCCAAGATGGCTTCAACACCCATACTTGTGTTCCCAAATTGGAACAAGGATTTCCATGTCCACGTTGATGCCTCGACTGTTGCGATGGGAGTTGTACTCGTGCAACCAGGAGAAGGAGATATGGATCATCCAATTGCCTTTGCTAGCAGAAATCTATCATTTGTTGAGAAGAATTATACAACCACCGAAAGAGAGGGTTTAGTGATGGTCTATGCATTGCAGAAGTCTAGGCACTATCTCTTGGGCGGTCACTTCAAAATGTTCACTGGTTATTCGGATTTGAAATATCTGGTTAATAAGCCTTTGTTGGGGGGTAAGATATGTCGCTGGTTACTTCTCTTTCAAGAGTTTTATTTCGAAATCATCATGAAGCCAGGCCACTTGAATGTTGGTCCAAATCATCTGTCCCACATTGAAATAGGAGAAGAGCCCGCTAATATTAACGATGGATTGTCGGATGCACAGCTATTCCGAGTTGATATCGCAGATGACCATTATGCACCGATAATTCAATTCTTAGCAACCGAAGTTGCGTCGGAGGATATGACAACCAGTCAAAAGAATCAGTTGGTAGTGAAGGCTTCGGATTTCCAGATGATTGCGGGGCACTTTTACAAACTTGGACCCGATGAGATCCTGTGACGGTGTGTTCAACCTCATGAACAAGGGCGAATTCTAGCGGAAGCACATGCATACGTTGTGGGTGGACATTATGGAGGACGGGAGACTACGCGAAAGATACTGTGCACCGAGCTATGGTGGCCTACTTTGCATAATGACACTACAGATTATGCATGGAGTGGCGATGCTTGTCAACACATTGAGAAACCATCGTGGTGAGATGAGATGTCGCTTGTACCGCAGGTAACTTTACAACCTTTTGATAAATGGGCTATGGACTTTGTGGGTCCCATTAACCTGCCAAGGAAGTGCACTGGTGCGTGATACATCATTACAGCAACTGACTATCTAACAAGGTGGGCAGAAGCTACACCAGTTGTGGATCGCACCGCTGCGACAGCAACAAAGTTCATACTTGAAAACATTGTGACATGGTTTGGATGCCCTAGGATATTGGTGAGCAACCAAGGTAGTCACTTTATCAACCACACAGTAAAAGAACTGATGGAGGAGTTGCAGGTGCAGCATAAGAAGAGTACCCCATATCATCCATGGGAAAATGGAACTATAGAAGCCTTCAACAAAATCCTGGAAACCGCGCTGACAAAAGTATGTAATGCTAATTGGGATGTCTAGGATTTAAAGATCCTTGCGGTGCTGTGGGCATATCGCACCACTTGCAAAAGGATAACGGGGAAGACGACGTTCAAATTGGTATATGGGAAAGAGGCAATCATGCCTATGGAGTACATTGTTCCCAATCTACGTATTGCAGCAGCAAATGGCATGGCCGATGAAGCACTTTAGGAGTGAGCAACACAACTAGTCCAACTGGAGGAGGACCGCTTCATCACAGGATTACATTAGCGCATCGAGAAGGATCGATAGAAGGCATTGCATGATCGCCACATTAAAAACAAACAATTTTCCCAAGGAGATTTGGTGTTGTTGTATGACATCAAGTTCATGAAGCATCCAGGTAAGTTACAAATGCATTGGTTAGGCCCATATCTTGTTCATTCAATTACTTATGGGGGTGTAGTTCAATTACAACGGCTAGATGGAGCAATGTTGCCAAAGTTCGTGAATGGTAGCTGTTTGAAGCCCTATAAGACAGGGGCAGAACGGTGCACTATCTGAAGCACTACGCAATCAAAAAAAAAGAGAAGCTAGAGATGGGTAGCAAGCGGAATGGGGGGAACACGAGTTAGGGGCCATATTAGGTTAGAAGGTAGTAGATTCAGCAGTTAATAGCCAATTAGTCATGAAAAGCAGTTGCACCGACACAACATGGTGTGACAGGCAAAAGATTGTGCATCAGCAGGTGGATGCGCTAAGCAGATAGGGTCGTGGCATGTAAAAGGGACAGGGTTACGCGTCTGGAGGTCACCACAAATAGAAAAAGTAGCTAGTAAAGGAGACTCCATGACACTGACTTGATGTCACATCACTACTCAATAAGGGCTATCCAGGATGGAAATGATGGCACGCTTGACGTCACAATTAATGATAGCATATATGAACGACAAGGTGGCAGAATCGACGGTGTATTTAGCACACACATGAATGATTCATTCATAATGATGCACCCAAGTGAGTTGCGATCGTAGCTAAGCCAATGTTGGGGTTATAAATTACGAACTGGAGTCCATTAGGAAGTGCTACACTGAGAAAATTTGTAGAAGAGTTGGGTTGAGTAGTTGAAGGAATATCTACTGTGTAAGGCAGTGGCAGTCGATGGGGCAATGTAGGCCTCCCTTGATACGGGGCAACCTGTAAGTGAGAATGTTGTCTCAGTAGAAATGGATGACCAAGTAGTGAGTAGGCAAGTTAGTTTGGATGAGATAGAAGTCTCTGGCGAAGTCATCCTTGGCTATAATTCTCCCACTCGATCTGAGATGCTGACTAAGACACCCATGAGGAATCCAAATGGGATCAGAGTTTCCACCCCATTTGACTAAGTCTGCAGGAATAGGGAACTGGGTCCACTTCAGGCAGTGCGATATGGGCTCGAAAGGACCAAGCGGGCAGAACCAGGTTGATCCTGAATGCAAGAAAGGACCAAGTGGACAGATGCAGGGCTGTATATTTGACCGCTAGACACTTCTTGATGTTGATGTAATTGTAACTTCAGAATGTATTCACTTATATTTATTATGTATTATACCCCGATGTTTATTCCTGGAAGTGTTTGTAATGTAATTGACTTATGACATGCCCCGATGTTCCGATCGGGAGTTTCTATAATGTAAACAAGTCATGTCAAGTCATTGTGGGTAACCCTCCTATTGATCAGGGGTTAAAGTCCCTGCAGTTGCAGGGCCCTAGGGTTGTTAGACTCACCCAGTGAATTCGGCCCCAGTGAGTTATTGTCAAGTCGAGAATTAGTATAAATAGAGAGTGAGTCTCTCTATTTAACACACACTCACTTACACTCCGTTGTAGCGCATAGCTAAGGGAGAAGAAGTTGATGGGGCTAGAAAGAAAGAGGGTACTGCTGTCGGGATATCATCTTACTGTTTTGGGGTTTTACTTTTGGTGCTGATTCTATCTTTGAGGAAGTTGCGGGGTTTTCTCCATTTATGGTTTCCCTGAGGAAAAAAATTGTGTTCATTGTCTCTTGTGTTTGATTGTTGTGCTTGTTATTCTCTCAGTTAAAGATCCCAATATAATGCTAGCTTAAATGTTAAAAATATAACATGGTATCAGAGCTAACCTGAGAACAAGATACTATGCAGCTGCGAAAACTAGGGCTTCCTACTTTTTGGATCTCTCTCCACAAATTTTCAGCAAAAGAAGGTTGGGATGACTCTCCTTCCTAGGGCGCATCTTTCTATTGAAACATAATCTAATTCTGAGTTTTTCAGTTTTGGACCCGACACTACTGCCAGAAATTAGGGCTTTCCACAAAAGTGGAATTTTTGAGTGAGACCCAGCCTGGATTGATCTCCTCCTCAAAATCAAAGTTTAGATATCAAGATCAAAGCATTTGGTTGGACAGAACTACGAGAAATTCAAACCCTAATATGTTCCTGAACCAACACTGTAGAAATTCAACTCCAAATCCAGATCCAACATCTTGACCTGGTAAGATCTAAATATTTTGTATTTCCATTTGAGGTTCTCAGTTAAGATGTCTCATCATACCAAGCTTGATGAAAATCTTAACGGAGCTGATAACTTCCAAGCCTAGAAGTATAGGATCTCAATGGTCCTGGAAGAAAATGAGTTGGAATCCTACGTCAATGAGGAGGTTCCAATTCCAGAGGAAGATGAGGCTAAGGCCTTACATAAGAAGAAGTTGGTTATGGCTAAGAGGATTATTTTTTATTCAATAAAGGATCACCTCATACCACAGGTGTCCTCCCTCAAGACACCTAAAGCTATGTTTGATGCCTTGACCAAACTGTTTGAAGGGAAGAACATAAGCCAGAAGATGACTTTGAGGAACCAGTTGAAGAATGTAAAGATACAGAATGAGGAGACCATCCAGTCATACTTTATAAGGGTCTCCCAGATCAAAGAACAACTTGAAGCAGTAGATGAAGAAGTGGAGAATGCAGAAATTGTGATGACAACCTTGAACGGTCTCCCTAGATCATGGGATTCTTTCATCCAAGGAATCTATGCTAGGAAGAAGCTAATCAAGTTCAGTAGACTGTGGGAAGAATGCTCACAAGAAGAATCTTGAATAGTAGCTCCAGAAGAAAAGATGGGAAGTGAAGATCAAGCTCTCACAGTACACTCCAAGAAAGGCAGAAGGGAAAATCATCATCACCAAGGTAAGCATTCTCATCAAAAAGATAATTTTGTGAAAAAGGATCCATCCAAACTCAAATGTTATACATGTGATGAAAGATGACACTTTGCTAGAAATTGTCCCATGAATAAGAGTGGATCTAAGAAGAAGAAGAACTCCAAAAGAAGACATCATGCTCACACTGCTAAGGATGATGATCCTCCCAGAAAGAGAGTAAAACAAGAAAGTGAAGACTATTCAAGTGATGAAGAATGTGTTCTGATCTCCGCTCTCACGGGAACTGTCACACATGGAAGCAAATATTGGCTTATTGATAGTGGGGCTTCCAAACACATGACAGGATTCAAGGAATCCTTTGAGAAACTATCCGAACATAATTCACCCCATAAGGTGAAACTTGGGGATGACTACCAATATCCCATAAAAGGTAGTGGTGAATCCTCGTACAAGCTAGACTATGGAAAGTCTATTAAAATGAAGGATGTCTTGTTTGTACTGGGACTAAAGAAGAATCTTCTCTCCATATCAGCACTAGATGAGAAAGGCATGGGGGTTGCATTTGTAGATGGCCAAGTCCTCATGTGGCCAAGAGGAAAGACTATTGACGATGCAATAGTAATTGGAGAACAAGAAGGAGGATTATACAAATTGAAGGGCCATCCAGAACAAGCTTTGGTCCATGACACAGTAGAGCCAAATGAACTTTGACATAGAAGGCTTACACATGTGCACTACAAAGCACTATCACTTGCAAGCAAAGTTGTTGAAAGACTTCCAGAAATACAGTCAAAACATGATGGAGTCTGCAAAGGATGTGCGAAAGGAAAGAACACAAAGAAGACATTTCCAAGTAGTGAAACTAAAGCAAAAGGAATCTTGGAAATCATTCACTCTGATGTACGTGGTCCAATGTCATCCAGTTCTATAAGCGGTTATGTATACTATGTTTGTTTTATTGATGATTTTTCTAGGAAGACATGGATATACTTTATGAAGAACAAAGATGAAGTTTTCAGCAAGTTCAAGGAATTCAAAGCCTTGATCGAAAACCACACAGAAAAGAAGATCAAGACCTTTTGATCAGATAATGGCGGAGAATTCACATCAAATGAATTCAAAGAGTTATGCAAAGATTCAGGGATTAAGAGGGAGTTATCCACTCCATATAATCCACAACAGAATGGAGTTGCAGAAAGGAAGAATAGAATGATCATGGAAGTTGCAAGAGCAATGCTTCAGGATCAAGATCTTCCCATGCATCTATGGGCAGTAGCTGCCAGAACAACGGTGTATGCACAGAACCGTACTCCACATAGAGTACTCGAGAACAAGACACTTGAAGAAGTATTTTCTAGCAAGAAACCAGAAGTCAACCATCTCAGAATATTCAGCTGTCCAATGTACGTACACATTCCAAAAGAAAAGAGGACAAAGTTAGATCCTTCAGGAAAGAAGGGTATATTTGTGGGATACCCTGGAAGCTCAAAGGCTTAAAGAATATACTTCCCAAGATTCAAGAAGATCGACATCAGCAGGGATGTAACATTTGACAAAGACTCAACTTACAACAAATCCAGAAAGAGACCTGCTAAAGATCCTGAAGAAACAGAAGCACCCAGAATTCATGACACAACCAGAACGAAGAAATTCAAGAAGAAGATCGAGAATTAGAAGAACCTGTAGATCCACCTCAGGAGAAAAATCCCCGCAAGAGGAAACCTGCTTGGGTACGAGAAGTTATCCAAGGTGCATAAAGATATGGGGCTCCAGAAGAAAATCACAGAGAAAGAAAGAGGACCAGGTCATGATCCGAGTATGTAGCTTTATTATGTGACTTTATCAATAAAGAACCTTCCAACTATGAAGAAGCGATAAAAAGGAAAGAATGGAAGGATGCTATGATCGAAGAGTATCAATCGATCATGAAGAATGATGTTTGGGATGTTGTTTGTTGTAACTTCCAAATGGATCTACAAGATCAAGCATGCTGCAGATGGCAGCATAGAGAAATATAAACCAGGATTCATGGCTCGTGGCTTCTCACATAAAGAAGGAATAGATTATGAAGAAACCTTTGCATTTGTAGCCAGATACACTTCCATCAGATCAGTACTTGCTCTGGCTACAATGATGAAATGGAAGATATACCAAATGGATGTCAATACTGCTTTCTTGAATGGTGTAGTGGAAGAGGAAGTATATGTAGAGCATCCACTTAGTTTTGAGACACATGACAGGGAGTCTTATGTGTGTAGATTGAAGAAAGCCCTGTACAGTTTGAAATAGGCACCCAGGACATGGTATGACATAATTGATGGCTTTCTATCCAATTTGGTCTTTACCAAAGTAAAGTAGATTCCAACCTTTACTACAAGGTTGAAGATGGCAACCCAGTGATACTCCTACTGTATGTAACAAGAATGGATGGGTTGATTGCTGATATGAAGAGGAAGCTTGATGTTGATTTTGAAATGAAGGACTTGGGTATGATGCACTATTTTCTAGGCATGGAGGTGTGGCAAAATGCGGATGGAATCTTCCTTGGACAAGCGAAGTATGCAATAGAGATCCTGAAGAGGTTTGGGATGATGGAATGCGAGGCCATGACCACAGCTATGGCATCGAACCTAAAGCTATTGAGTGATGCTTCATCAGAAGCAGTTGATGCTACGATGTATCGTCAGATGATTGGGTGCTTGATGTACCTGACGAACACGAGACCATATATTTGCTTTGCTGTGAACACCTTGAGCCAGTTCTTGATAGATCAGAGACATGTTCACTTGATTGCTGTAAAGCATATTCTGAGGTACCTAAAGGGTAAGGTTGATTATGGGCTCAAGTATGAGGCGAATTAGAAGATTAACCTGGAGGGTTATGTTGATTCAGATTCGGTAGGCAGTGCCATTAATAGGAAGATCATTTTAGGGTGTTGCTTCAGTATGGGATCAGGTGTGATCTCTTGGTTTAGTAGGAAGAAATCATGTGTGGCACTGAGTACAACTGAAGCAGAGTATGTCACAGCTTGTTCAACTAGTGGTGAGTTAGTATGGCTGAGGAAGCTACTGTCTGATTTATTTGATCTCCATTTGGATGCTACTTGAATATATTGCGACAACCAGAGTTGTGTGAAGTTGTCGGAGAACCCGGTGTTCCATGACAAGTCAAAGCATATCGAGATCAAGTATCACTATATCAAGGATATGGTGCAGAAAGGAGCAGTGAAGCTTCAGTATGTTGCGACGGACGAACAGATAGCTGATGTGTTGACAAATCCATTGGCTAGAGTGAAGTTTGAGTACTTCAGGGAAAAGCTTGTTGTTCTCCAGATCGAGGTTCCCTCCAAAGGGAAGTGATGAGTCCATGAGCCATTCTGACATGGTGAGAGGATTGGTTCCTTCCATGGTCAGATGTAAGCGCTGAGCCATTCTATCATGATGAGAGGATTGGTTCCTCGCATGTCAAATATGAGTGTTGAGTCATTCTGATGTGACTATAGGATTGGTTCCTACATGATCATATGTAACTGCAGAGACATTCTGATGTGACTGTAGGATTGGTTCCTACATGATCAGATGTAAGTGCAGAGCCATTCTGAGGCGATTGTAGGATTGGTTCCTACATGATCAGATGTAAGTCCAGAGCCACTCTGAGGCGATTGTAGGATTGGTTCCTACATGATCAGATGTAAGAGCATAGCCCTTTTGACATGTAGGTAGGATTGGTTCCTCACGTGGTCGAATGTAAGTGCTGGGCATTTCTGACATTGGTTGTCAGATGTGAGTGTTGGGCCTTTCTGACAGGGTTGTGGGATGTGTTCCCACATGGTCAGATGTGTGCTGGGCATGCCTTTCTAATATGATTATAGGATTGGTTCCTACATGATCAGATGTAAGTGTTGGATAGGCCATTCTGACTTAGGGTCAGATATAAGTGCTGGAAAATACCTACATGGAGACTAGGCCTACAACCAGCATGAAAAAGGGTTGGCTCTGTAGAACTTCCTGTGACAAGAAGAATTAAGAGATAGAGCCCATGATGATGATCCATAAGAGATGTTCCAGAACCAGAGATGATCCAAATCCAATGATGATCCAGATCCAGTGATGATGATCCAGATCTAGTGATGATCCAGATCCAGATGAAGATGACTTGAAGATGAAGATGACGAGGACTCGATGATGATCCATATGATACAAAGAAGAAGACTTGTGCTGATAAATTGTGTCGAGAGAATACCTTCCTAGTTAAGAGGGAGTGTTGGTGTAATTGTAACTTTGGAATGTATTCACTTGTATTTCTTATTCATTATACCCCGATGTTTATTTCGGGAAGTGTTTGTAATGTAATTGAGTCA
The DNA here is from genome assembly GCA_001517045.1 of Pseudotsuga menziesii. Taxonomy (NCBI): domain Eukaryota; kingdom Viridiplantae; phylum Streptophyta; class Pinopsida; order Pinales; family Pinaceae; genus Pseudotsuga; species Pseudotsuga menziesii. The sequence goes on along the minus strand of LPNX011043804.1, from coordinate 234,419 downwards.
TGTCATGCCCTGATGTTCCGATTGGGAGTTTCTATAATGTAAACAATTCATGTCAAGTCATTGTGGGTAACCCTCCTATTGATCAAGGGTTAAATTCCCCGCAGTTGCGGGGCCCTAGGGTTGTTAGACTCACCTAGTGAAGTTGGCCCTAGTGAGTTATTGTCAAGTCAGGAATTAGTATAAATAGAGAGTGAGTCTCTCTATTTAACACACACTCACTTACACTCAGTTGTAATTCATAGCTGAGGGAGAAGAAGTTGTTGGGGCTAGAAAGAAAGAGGCTACTACTGTCGGGAGATCATCTTACTGTTTTGCGGTTTTACTTTTGGTGTTGATTCTATCTCTGAGGAAGTTGTAGGGTTTTCACTATTTATGGTTTCCCTGAGGAAAAACATTGTGTTCACTGTCTCTTGTGTTTGATTGTTGTGCTTGTTATTCTCTCAGTTAAAGATCCCAATATAATGCTAGCTTAAATGTTAAAAATCTAACACTTGAAGGGCAACTGCAAATGCAAAACGATGTAGTATTCACAGAAGCTAGAGCGGGATAGAATTGCAGGTTACATAAGTCTAGAATTTTGCTTAAATATGCTGCAGTTGATGTTGAAGGAAGCAGTTTTCACAAAAAAATAAAGGATAAACACGACTGGGGGAAAATGGCATGTACTCGGTGAAGGAAGGATATCGAATGGTATAAAAGAACAAAAGTATGTATATAACCAACAGCAAATGGAACAAGATATGGTGCAGTGATGGCCTTTGAAAGGTAAACGTGTTTTTTTCTGGATTCTTTCCCACTGCAAGTATCTAATAGCTAACAATTTGAGGAAGAGAGGGATCGTAGGGCCAAGTCGTTGCATCCTGTGTAAAGAGGTAGAGGAAAACCTGGAGCATATGTTCACAGAATGTAAATTCATGCATGAAGTTTGAAGTAATGTGCTCAGAGAATTAAAAATGAGCATTACTATGCCAACCAATTGGAATGATATATTATTCAGTTGGAAGGACTACTATCAAGGCTTCTTTAAACAAAAACCGTATTTTTCTAGAGCATGGGAAGCTCTTCCAAGGTTTATATGCTGAAAAATTTGGACCGCTAGAAACAAAAAAAAAATTAGGGAGTAAATGCAAGCACTAAGAAAGTATTTGGCTCGACAAAAGCTCTTTGGGTGGACTCTTTATCCACGAGAGGAATGAAAATCATAAACAAGGAACCTTTAACTCTTGAAGAAAGAGCATGGATTATTGACCTTGGGCATCCCTCTTCTATTTTTTGGTCAAATCCCACAAAGAAGCCGAATCTTCCAAGCTGGTAGATAAGGATGAGTAATGAAGATTTTCAAAATTGGTGGGGTAAGATAGGAATCAACGCTTTGTTTTTTTACGGTGCCTCGAAAGGAAACCCACAGCTGGCAAGCACAGGTGGAGTTATCTATGACCCCATGGGGAACAAGCAAAAAGAATATGCCCTGGGAATCGGGAGAGCAACGAACAATGTTACGGAATGGATCGCTTTAATTAAATGGTTGGAGCCGGCCAGAGATATCGGGATTGAAGAGATGAGTGTCATTGGAGACTCCTTAATTGTCATTAGAGAAGTCCATCCACCAAGCTGCATCACCTTCTCTTATATATAGGTAAGGAATTTAAATCAATTTCCTTCCTTCATGTCTTAAGAGGCCAAAATCACCAGGCGGACAAAATGGCGAACAAAGGGGTCAGCTTGAGATGCAGAGCTTTAGAGAAGGATAATGGAATCCTTGAAAATATTTGGATTCCTTATCCCTTTTTGGTTTATAAAATGTACTTCTGCATATTATTGCTTGGGAAATTTGTAAGGATGTGTAGGTTCCACTATTTAGC
>LPNX011043804.1:147814-232090 GCA_001517045.1 Pseudotsuga menziesii | reverse complement strand
AAAAACCCTCAACCATTTCTGTTAAAAAAAACATTGGTACCATATGGAGAACTATTTTGTACTCACTTTAGTTCCATTTATTCTCTTGACACATACTAAGAAATAGGTCCAGTTTGTATTTTTTGTGGCTATGATCTATTTTGACATGGTTCTACTATGTATCCTTATCATGGCCCTGATTCATCATCTTATATATTCCATGGATCCACAATGTACTTCATTTGGCATCCATGCTTAATTACACATGAGTATGGGCATGGTTGTCTTGGGAAGAAAGATTATTTGGAAATTTTATTTATATTGTAGGTACATTATGGGACCATCATCTATGGACCTCTTCCTGAGACTACTTCAGTTATTTTCCCAAGTATTATAATGCATTTCATCCATCAACTCATTTTTTGAACTCACGCATTAGGGTGCATCTATTATAACACTAATTAGCACCCTAAAGACCCTAATGGCACCCTAATGATCCTATCTACATTAGTGTGACCCTAACGACATAAAAAACTCCTCAATAACATCCAATTGTCCCTAATTTGGACCCTAATTTCACTATAACGACCTGCAATAGATGTTGGTGACGTTGAATTTCTCTAAGGACCATGAGCACTCCTTCTGACCTCACACACGAGGGGGATTTTGTGTTGGAATTTGATAGCTGCAAAACCAAGATCACTATAAGAATATCAAAGCACAAGATTAATATGTGGATCTCGTTTAACCGTGATTATCCAATATCATCTCCCAACCATAGACAAATAATGTCACCCCAAGCACCTCCTTCCAAGAGAGATGAATCGCTTGGAGATAGAAGTACCTCCAGATCGTAGTAGCACAAAACCCAAAGAAAGGTAATAATAAACTTATCTAAAGATGGAGAACCCCATAAACATAGTCTCCTAACTGCAGTACCAAAATTTCTCTTGCTAGGTAAACTTTATTTTTTGTTGTGTGTCCAAATGAGGAGGTGTCACTCCTATTTATAGTGTTTTCTAGGTGATTTTTTATTGGGGCCGACTTAGCTGCTTTACTGGGGACGACTTATCAAACAATAATAAAAATACTTATTATTATTATTTATTTATGGGATGACTTGTCTTATTTCACCAAAAAAAAAACATTTTATTTCATTGTTTCTTGGACTAACTTGTGAGGTGATGTCTCACGCAGCTACTACAACAACACTCCCGCTTAGCTAGGGAGGCATCATAAATATCATCAACTAAAATGGATCTGGATATCAACGGTACCTCACAACTATCTTCAACATCTCTATGGAAGGGCCACAAAAACAATCTCATCTCATTGAGAAGTCTCTATTAGTCAACATGTGTTAGCTCAATCCAGTTCATCGGGGAACATGCACTAGCTCCACAACTCTTCTCAGTACATCTGGAAGTCATACATGCATCTGCTCAACCCAATTTGTCATGGAAGCATACACCAAATCAACATGATTAAGCTCAACCTAGTTCATCATGGAATATGCATGTAATAAACGTGCATCAACACAACCCAAAGATCTCACTAAGACTATCACTACTAGTGACTGTTCGCCACATCATGGGCTATAACCTCCTCAAAACATCCATAAGGACTACAATCATATGAGGGATCATAAGGGCCAAAACTTTATGTGATAATTTCATCATATTTGTATGGGATACAACCAATAGACCTCCCAACCATATAAGTTGTTATATTTGTGCCACAACCAACCTTGTTTCATGTTGGGTGTACCACTACAGAGCCAGTTGTTTTTCATACTGGATGCAATTCATGTATGTCTTTCTACAAAGCCAACCTTTTTCATTTTGAATATGAATACCACACCTCTTTCACATAGCCATCCATGTTTCATGTTAGATGTGATTACCACGTATGTCTTCCGAAAGATTCATCCCTATTTCATGCCATACGTCTTCTGATAAATCCAACATTGTTTCAAGATGTATATGAAGATAGGTTCATACAAAACCACCATTGTGACTATTAATCCATCCCCATGATGAGTGTCGGATAGTCACATATATTCTTCGCAGGCCGTGACTATTACCTCATTTCTAAGAAGAGTCTGTGATAGTCCTCGGATGTTTTAACTATGCAAATAGTCATCAAATACCTTAACTATTACTCTATTCCCATACTGAGTCTCGGATAGTCATCAGATTTCTTGATTATGTCTCTACTCATGTGGGTATACAGGGTCATGTACCATGACTTACTGGCATCGGAGCTATGTATAACATAACTTACTGGTGTCATATCTAGGTATTTCGGCATGACTTAGCCAATGAGCTATAGAGACATGTACCATGAATTATTGGCATTAGAGCTATGCATAACATAACTTAACAGTGTCATATCTAGGTAGTCCTGCATGGATAAGTGTCTACATGCACAAGAGTTAAAAGTTGATATAGAATCAATATCATTGTCCATAGGTGTGCATATCAAAATTATCGCCCACAAATGTTCACCTTGAACTCAGGTGTTCACACAAGACCATCGTCATAGTTCAGTGTAGAATCACTTGTCCCCGGATGTGTACCTAGAAATCAGTTGTTCATAAGGAGTTATTGTCATTATTGATGTGTGTTCACATTAGGAAAAACAGTTCATACAAAACGCATTCCCCTCTCTTAGCGAGGGGTGTAATCATGGAACCAAAATCTCCCCACTCCATCACATAATGTTAGGAAGTAGAGTATAATCCCATCCTGTGTCATCCAAGTACCAGTATGTGACAGCCTCTCCATCCCTTTTTCGGGATGTTCGAGAGATCTCCTCAGTCAATCACAGAGTGATTGGGAGAATAATATGGTCCTATAGACATGTCAACTAGTAGAAGCATCAAATATATCGGGGTAGAAATTTCTATCCTACCCATTCTAGATATGAAAATAATAACAAATCATATCACTGAAATCATGTACTTGAGAGAGAGTATCAATAGGATAGTTTGACCACCCCAGACCAAGGTGTCCAAAATTCCTCCCTCTATGTAGGAGCATTCTACTACCTCTGCATTTGACCATCTTGCTCCCTCTGTAGATGATCATCCTACTCCCTCTATGGGGATTCCATAGATACGATGTAAGTATCCATCCTAATGTTGACTAGGTACATCAAGGATACTTAAATGTCTTTTCTGGATCAAGAATGCATCACCATAAGTGTAGCCACAGTCATCATGCTTTATTTGCTCAAGATCTCAATTGTTGTCTTCCTTAAATTAGGAATACTTTATTAGGTTTTGTCCACATCATCCATGAGTGATTTAATAGTCCACGATCCTCATCATAAGGGATAACTTCCTATCTCCTCAGAAATTAGTTGAGTAACTTTCGTGCTCCAGAATCCATCTCTCATGACTGTGACTTGAAAGTAACTGCTTTCTACAATTGTCGAAGAGACAAACAACTATAGCAGAGAGACCGACATCTGTTGAATCCTTCTGCTTCCAATCACCAATCTATTCATGAGATCATCTGGGCCTATGGGTCATGTGTCCACATATGTATTCGATCCTCATTTGTCTGATGTTACTATTGAATCGTCATGACTTCCACTTAATTGTTTCAACTGGAAGTCATCCCTATTTTTGGACTGAGAGTCATGCTTCTAAAGTTTTTTTGCTTTTGATCCATATGTATATCAATAGGATCACTTGTCATTCATACCAATTTTCATAAGTATTTTATTGTAGGCCATATCATTCCCTACAATTCAAATTTCGTCAGATGCTTAGCAACATTGCACAATAAAATTTATTCAATGTAATAGTTCATCCAAGTATGTAGGCATCTTTTAGCCAATGGTTCAACACAACCTACACATGGCTATTATTTGGATGCTTTTGGTTTCCATTATAACATACCATCAATAGGGTCCACTAATCTAAGCATGTTAGAAGGAGATGTCATCCAAGAGGGATCCATGAAATGTTATGCAACATTACGGGCTAAATCATAACACATACTATATGAGCCTACTATACATCAATAAAATGACTACATCACATGCTCAATAAATCCTAGAAATCTAGATATACGTAATACATATTTAAAACGACCAAATCTAATCTACCGGAGCAAGTGAAATCAAATACTTATCATTTATTTTTTATGGGTGGGCTTCCACTAACTCCTTTGAAAGTCCACTTGTCTTCATTTTTTAGTTGGGATTCCATATCCACCTGGATCTTCATCTCATCACCTCAAGATATGGAGTACTAGAATAAGAACTCCATACAATCCTCGTAGCGGTGTCTTCGTCGACATTTACAGTTGAGGCTTCATGCTTCCTCTTCTTTGAATCACTACTATGCAATTTTATTGCATGTGTAGCAACGGATATGTAAAATATCCTTCTTCTTATTCTATACTAAAGTATGAATTGATCTTCCACCCTTGCCTTTCTTGCCATGAAACTTCTTTCCCTTACCCTTTCCTTTCTTGACATGAGAGGTAAGGGATTGAATTTCCTCGTGTTGGGGTCCATGTATCCTGCTTATCACTGCAAGTCTTGTCTCTTCTTGCATATAGACTGTCTTCATACAATCAAACTTAGGTAGCCATGGTTTCCCAACAAGACATTGAATGAATGCTTCCCAAGATGGAGGGAGGCCACTAAGAGTGTTCATGACAAGTTCTTTATCATTGATTGGATCTCCAATAGTGCTTAGTTGATTCTTCAACTATGAGATCCTCATAAAGTAAGAGGAAACTTATTATGATATTGACATATTGAGGTTTGACAATTGATTACTTAGGGAAGGAGCATGGTTGATATTGTTATATTGGAATAGCTTCCTCAAGGATCTAAACATATTCCTAGTAGTCTTCTTTTGAGATATCTAAGGAACCAAACGGTCCTTCATTGAATCTACCAAGATTGTCCTTGACCTGTCATCATTCTTTTTCCACCGAGTCTTCTCGGCTTCCTCTTCTGGTTCTAGAACATTCTCAATCACGAACTTTAGGAGATCATTTTCTTATAGGATGAGAAGAACCCTTGACTTCCATGAGTTGAAATTGGAATTCCGATCAATCCTATCTTCAAACTTTATCCCAATCATCTTGATTGTGAAAATGGACCAGAAACCCTAATAGGAGCTAGGTCACAGATGAAGTATGGCGGCTTGAAAAATTGGATCGACATATAGATGCACCCTATCAAGGCAAGTTGGATCAAGGTAAAACCAGTCAAAAATTTTCAACAGAACAACAATAACGTGGAAGCCCTAGTTGTTGACCCCAGTAGTATTAGGTCAAAATTTGAAATTTCTTCAATCAAGATTTGGCCTCCACATATAGATGCATCCTAGGAGGGAAATTTGCTATGTGCTCCTTCTGGAGTGATCTAAGGTGGGAAACACTCCAAAACATGGAGCCCTATCTTTCAACAATTACTTCTTTTAGGACTACTCTTATACCATGTTAGAATTTGACAGCTGCAAAACCAAGATCACTACAAGAATATTAAATCACAAAATCAATATGTGGAGCTCGTTTAACGATGATAATCCAAGATCATCTCCCAACCATAGACAAATAATGTCACCCCCGAGCGCCCTTCCAAGAGAGATAAATCATTTAAATATAGAAGTACATCCATATCGTAGTAGCACAAACCTAAACAAAAATCAGAAGAAACCTCTCCAAAGATTGAGAACCCCAAAAAAGTAGTCTCCTAGTTGTAGACGCGGACTTTCTTTTTTTAGGTGAACTTTCCTTTTTGTTGTGAGTCCAAATGAGGAGGCATCCCTCCTATTTATAGAGTTTTTTGGGTGATTTTTTATTGGGTTCGTCCTAGTTGCTTTATTGGGGACAACTTGTCAAAATATTATAAAAATACTTTTTATTATTATTTATTTATGCGTCGACTTGTCTTATCTCACAAAGAAATTACATTTTATTTTATTGTTTCTTGGACCAACTTGTGACATGATGTCTAATGTAGCTACTACAACAACAATTTGTTACAACACTAATTGTCACCCCAGTGGCCCTAATCGAACTCTAATTATTCTAACATCACCAAGGTGAACCTAATGATATTAGAGCCTCCCAAACAACATCCAACTCTCCCTAATTTGGCATCAAGTGTCCCTAATTTAATTGGAAGGGAATCTAATAGATTCCAATGATCTTGAATTTCACGTCAACGTCAGCTAAATTGATGGGCACCACCTTAGAAGATGGTTTCAAGTCATTCTAGCACTTTTTCACCTAAAAGATCCCAAATTTGACCCCATGTGCCTCTCCTTCTAGCAAGGTGCATGGCCATGCACCTTGCCATCCTGTAAGGTTCGTGGGCCTTGGAGAATGCATGAAAAATATAGAAATCATGAAAAATCATGAAATTAGAAAGATGAAATGGAATTTCCTCATTGGTAACAAGTAAAAATGACCTCCTAACCATCCTACAATGCCAAACACTGAACAAAAACACATATATGAGAAGGAGTAAGGACAGAGGTGGTAGGAGAGAGAACACACAGGTTATGATACTATGGGAAGAACATCCCTTATCTCTGAGTTTTTATGTTTGATTCCCCTCTCAAAGATCCTTATCTTTGAGTGATCTTCCCATTTTCATGTTGAGGTTATCCTATGACCTCCTCCCTATATGTGAGAGAAGGTTTAATGTTTGGGAGTAGTACGCGTAAGTAGATGAAGACGGTGGAGGGATCCAAACTTCGGGTATGAGAGTGCTAACTTCATAATAAAGTATAATTATTTGTTGTTTTCATCATACTTAATAACGATCTATTATCTTCCCCACCCCTCCCAATTCAGCTATCATTGTACCTAGTTTTAATTGGTATAAATGGTGTTGAGCTTCTTGGTAGGTCAACTACATATGTTTATTTATGTCTAATTCTTATAATATGGTTTCAAATTATATAAGTGCCAAAAGTATTAGTGAAAGGTTTGTTGTCTCTTTATGTGTATGTGGGAAGGCAAGCTACGTGGAAGAATTAGAGGAGAAGAAGAAGCAAGCTAAACCATCATATTACATGTTCACTAATCTCCTTACATTGTTCTTCGTGTTACCTCCTATATCTTTGTCCAATATATTGAGTTCATGTTGATACCCTAGAGGGATTCCAATACTTATCTTTCTGTTGTTCTAATAGTAGTTGATCTTTAGTTGTTAGGTATTTTTTCTTACAAAAAAAGGACATTGAAAAATTATCAGGTATTAGGGAAGATTGGAGTGGTTAGTAAATATGGGAGGCACTATCCTATTGGAAACAAAATGATATAACAAAATTGTTCAGAGTTGTACCTCTTATTATAGCATGGGGGATTTGGTTTTCTAGAAATTATGGACTATTTGAAGGTAACTTAACTCTAGCTCACCTTTGCGCATCACAAAGACTCACTATTCTTTGACATTTTAAGCAATATTCAATTGATAACCCATTTAGGATGATTCAAAATGAGAATGTAGATAAGCAAGGGGCATGGTATTATTTTAAGGAGTTTCTCAAGGCAACCCACTATTTTAGGTGTATAGAAGGATTTTATATATTGAATAAAATCATTGGATCAACTATTAAGTAGGTTTAGGCCTATCCACAAATAACAAGGCCGAGTTATTCCCTCTAAAATAAATTTAAGAAAGGAAATTCAAAAGGGGTATAAAAATACAAATCATGGGAGTCTCTATTCTTGATATTAAATGGATGAAATAATTGAGGTTTTTAGAAAACATTTGCTTACAGAATGTCTTTGAAGATGCCATAAATATTAAGAATTCCAAATCCGATGCTATTGTTTTGCATGTATACAAGGAAAGAAGTATTATTGTGGATGGGATATCCAAAATAGGATTAAATACATGCGAGAGTTTGAATGGAATTCTTGAAGAGCATGATCTAGTACTATTTTAAAAATTGTGTTTAGGGTTTTTCTTGTTTTTTTTTATGAGTTTCTCTTACAAATCTGCACATGATGAAAAATTATTGTTTTTTTTGTGTTCTTACACATAATGAAAAGTTTATGGGCCATTTTTTTTTCAAGTTTATGGGCTAACTGCTGTCAAATGTGAAAAGTTTATATATCAGTTTTTTGTTAAGTTTCTGCTATATGTTTGCACATAGTGAAAAATGGCTCTTTTCTTTCTTTCTTTTTGTTAAGAGCATGATCTAATACTATTTTAAAAATTGTGTTTAGTGCTTTTCTTGGTTTTTTTTATGAGTTTCCCTTACAGATATGCACATGATTTTTTTTTCTAGGTCTATGGGCTAACTGTTGTCGAATGTCAAAAGTTTATATTTTAGTTTTTTTGTTAAGTTTCTGCTATATGTTTGCACATAATGAAAAATGGCTCTTTAAAAAAAAAAATTATGTGTTGATTATTGTCAAATGGAGACAGTTTACATTTTGTTGTGGTAATTTTATGTTGTATCTTTGTTAGGACTGAGTAGATGTTGCAATACACTTAAAACCAAAAATTTAGAGATAATGTAGAAAAACGAAAGAGAGGAGAGATCAAATAGGTAGTTATATTCACTTACCTCTTCAAGGGGAAAACCTCCAAGAGAAAATCTCCAACTACAATGACAATTTCGGATTAATTACATAACTTACTACTATATATATAGTGCTTCAATAGCCAAGGCATAAGTACTTGTGGTCTTTCTATTAATGAGGTTCAAACAACTAGGAACCTTTATTCAATAAGACCCTTTTACATTAAGACACTACCCATTAACTAACTAATGGGCCCTATGTCCTTGTACAATGATAGAGTAGGGCGGTTAGGGTAGGACCCTAACATGCTTTCCCCCTTTAAACACAGCCTTTTCCTCAAGGCAAGTGATGAAAAGTTGTTGTAAAAGGGATAATGGTTTCCAAGTAGCATCTTATGGCTACATATCCTTCCATTGGGGTAAACTTCCTTTAATGTGCATTAGTAAAAGTGATACTCTTATGTGGTCAAAATGACTGTGGAATGAATCCAAATGGAGCCTTCAACATTGAGTTTTGATAATGGAGTTTGAAATCGAGAATTCTAAACCACGCCCTTCTTCAATTATAACACATGAATTACTGGGTAGACCTTGGAGTTTGCTTGGAGTGCTAAGTTGTAAGCCACTTGACTTGTGCCTTGAACAATCTTATATGGGTTGTAAAACTTTGATCAAGGGGTAATGGATAGCTGGTTAATTTTGGGATCTTCCTTAATTTGCTTGATGAGTTGAGATGTAGTAGAATTGGTGAGCTGCCCTTATCATGTTTTTTCTACCTATTCTAGTACTAGAGAAGATAAGTCAAAGGGGATCACTCTCCCTCATCTTTTATTGATAAGTCATCTACTGCAACAACAACAAAAAATTGTAGATGATCTCAAAATAATTACCACGTATGTTGATGACCCATTTATGTTTCTTTGATGATGACAAGCTTTGTTCCAAAAAATACTGTCGTCGGTGATGACCTATCTGGAAATGATACCCTAGGAGCTACTATCACCATGTGGTGAATGCATGTAGGATGGCCATCGTTTCTTCCTTGTAGGTAAACTTGTCCATATCCCTAGTACCCCACTACTTACTAGTAATGCTAAGGGTCATCCATATTGCATTAATATTGCACCCAAACCTTTTTTGGAAGCATCACATTCCAATACAAAGGTCTTTGTAAAATAAAGAATGGCTAAGATCAGAGTGTTGCACATGACATTCTTTCAAACTAAAAAGGATTTTTCTGCTACTTTGTTCTATCCAAAGGCACAATAATCAAGACACATGTTATCCTTCCCTTCTTGCTTTAAAACCATGATAACTGGGGATGAATATGGGATAGTGGTGGCATGACTATCTCTTCCCTCCAATTGATCCTGAGTGATCCTTCCAGTTTCATTATTTTGTGCAATTTGGTTCCTATATAGGTGTAAATTCAGTGGTCAATTGCCCATAATCAATGGGATATCATGATCATGCTTTCCTTTATATGGGGGTAAACCCTTAGATGTCTCAAAGAGATGTTGATGTTTGTCCAAATTCTTTTACAAGTCAAGATGGGTATTTTTGTGGTGTTGTATGGAGCTTGTATGGCATGGAAGTGAGCAACAATTATAGTGTAGATTTTTTTAATAAATTTTTCATTTGATGAGAACTTATGATTTCGATGGATCTTTCTTAGATTCCTATGATGGTGTGAGTATGTGACTCCTAAGCAAAGCTCAAGAATAATTCCTTTAAGTCCATGGCAACTAGGCCCAATGTGCTTAGCCACTATGTTCCTAAAATATATCACAACCACCAATATATATGGCCAACATATTAATTTTGAGATGATAATGAACCAATTGTAGTGTCACATTTTCACAATTCCATCCACACTAATTCGTCATCACACCATTGGCTATTATAATTTGAAAGTTGGACACTGTATGGACATAACAATAGAGTTATTTAGCCACAAGTCGTTGAAAAAAATTATGGGTGGTACCACTGTCAACCAAGAATTCCACTTTGTGGTGCTTTATGTAACCCAAAAGTTTCAAGGTTTGTGGGGATGAAATACCGAACAAAGCACGAATAAATATGAGTGGTTCTTCTTGACAAACTTTAGTTTTTGCTTCTTCTTGTGTGGAAAAGTTTGATTAGTAGTATCCAACTTAGGGGTATCTTCCATAATGATGTCTTTGTAATAGGTAGGAGTTATCACATCAATTTGAAATAACTTATGCTCTTTGCATTTATGACCCATAGCATAGTTTTGATCACAATTATAGCACAGTCCCCATATTTGTCAATTTTCCATTTCTATTGCAAATTCCTTTGTACTTTCAAAGGAGGAGAAGGAATTTTGCTTGAGAAATTGACCTCTATAGGGTGTGAACATGGAATGAAATTGGTTTGTTGGGTTGTGCATTGCTCATTTTTATGCTTTTAAAGCCTTATGCAATGCCTCCAATTAGGTGGGAGGATGTTGCATTCTTCCTTGTGCTTGAATGGCCTCCTTGATGGCACTCATGTAACATTCTTTATAAAAAGAATTCGTTAAGTTCTCTATACGGATGGATAATTACTTAAAGGTTGAGATAAAGTATATGTTTGAGCCTATTTGGCATAACTTGGTAAATCGCCCCAAATAGTGAGGATCTTGCTCACAACACTGATGGAGATATTTATCAAATAGATTCCAAACAACACAGTGCACATAGGATTTTCTATGCCACTCCCACTATTGCCAACATTATGAATCCAAATACAATACCCCACCCTAAGTTTCATCATGTCTTCAATAATACAATGAAGGTAAAAGTAACATTCTATTTGAGAGGTCCATCTTGATGGTTTAGAACCATCAAATTTGTTCAAGTCTACTTCAGGAAAATAGTTATAGGTATTATTATCCATGGAGGGTGGTTTATCGCTATGAGGACCCAAATGTGTTTGTTAGTGGCTAGATAGTCCCAAGTGAGAAGTTTCTTCCTGGTGTGGCTCACTATGATGTGCATTCACATGTTCCTTTGCATGTATGGCTCTAACTTTAAAATGTGTAAACTTCTCATCCAATATCTTCTCCAAGGAGTCTATTTTTGTCTCTCAATCCTTATCCCATGTCTAATCTGAATTGTTGGTCATTTGTTGAAGGTGTTAAATTTGGCCATTTAGATGTATGTATTGAGCTTCTAGGTTGTCTAACCTGTTGACAGTAGAAGAGGTGGTCATATTGTTCAGGGTATTGGTGTGAGGAGGTTTACAAGGTTTCTCCATGGGTGGGTTCTATCAAGTCCTAAGGACAAGGGAGTGTTAGGTGCTTTAGCTCTCTAATATACATAAACAACATCTGGGAATCCTGCAACGGTAATTTTTACTATAACATTTTGAACCCTAATCGGGGGTTCATATTTAGGAAACTATGACCCCAATAAGGTTTCAAAATGTTACAATAAAAATTAGCATAGTGGGATCCCTAGATGATGCTTCTGATAGTAAACCACCGCATAAAAACATAAGAACCAAAATCTCTCTAATATATGTTTGGGGTCCAGTAGTAGTACTTGACCCAATATATGAGGGCACTAACTAAGGAGGCTCAATCATGCCCTTAATCGTATTACTCAACTACCCAAGTACTAGGGAGTGATATCCTCGAGTGTTTGTCTTGTTGTACTATAGCAACAAGACAATTGATCCATTTTATATAAAGTTGGTTCCAGGTATACCTAGTGGGATTTTGATATACCCAAGGTACATGGAAGTCAAATTTTGTTTACAAGTTTTGTTTGATGCAATACTACTCGAAGGGGTACCAACGACGTTTATAAGTTTACACAACAATGTGGCTTACGTACCCTTGCATTTTCTATGTGTATACTTCTCAAACCACAAGTTTACTCGTTGAACGACATATATCTATGTTGTTTAAAGACATCAGGACATGTCTCTAAGAAAAAAAAAGTTAAGCTCACTAACCCCAGAAATAGATCTATAATTAATGGAAATTAACTTACTTTTCAAGGTAGGGTTTGAGGCATCAAATTTCGGTAGAGAAAATGGTCGAGAGGGGTTTCATTTACTTGGCGGCCCAAGATCAAAACCCGCTGCTCCTGGGAGGCGACATTTAAATCCAACCATGCGAAGGGTTGGTGCGGTCCAGGCCGAGTGCGATGACCGGGTGATTTTGACGGCTTAGATGCCCCTGGCTTGTGGTTTCTCAGACCAAAGGTTCGCCCAACAAGTCACAGGGCACTCGAACATACAAAAAAAGGTAGGGTTTGAGGGCAAAATTTTGAAATAAGCGCAACTCCTTGCAAAATCCTGATTTGGAGATGGTCTTTCAAGTTCACCTTGAAGTTTTGGCTACTCTATAATTTCTACACCTTTGAGTCTAAATTTTTGTTATATATTATCTTGATATGTTTGCTTTTCAATTCCACGGGATTTACTAGATTTTGTAGCGCCAAGAAAAAAATAGGATAATTTTTCCAAAACTTGTTGATGTGGGCCTTCTCATAAGGGCAAATTTGTATGACCTGCTACACATCCAAATTTTCAATTTTGGATATGAATTTTTTACCAAAGATATTTTAGCCTATGCTCTTTCAAATAAAACTTATGCCACTCAATTTAGGGTTTTAAAACTTCAAATTTAACATTTTCACCCAGAACACATGTTTAAAGTAGTTTTTGGGCCATTCAAAATGCCTAACTTACATACAATGTATCTCTAAAAGTGCAGCGTTTGAGAAGATGAAATTTTGACACATGTTACTTTAATGCATCCTCTATATAAACTCGAAATTTTCAAACATTAACACTTCACATAAAAAAAATGGAATGAAAATGCCATGACTCGTATGAATGAGCCAAACCGGAGTTCTTAAAAATTCTTGCCAAGATATTCAATTAATTTGTTTTCATATGTCATATGTTTCCACTCAACTTGAGAATATCTAATTTCTTGTAAAATATGATTATTGAATATTTTATTGAAATCGAGCACTACCACCCCATTATTAATTTTTAATACTCCAAACTCTGTTGAATAATAATGATGGTCCATTTGATCCTGGTGGGAACAAGCTGAAAGACTACGCCTAGGGCTTGGGTAAGAAATCCAACAATGGGGTTGAGTGTCTAAGAAATCCAACAATGGGGTTGAGTGTCTTGCTCTTCTCAAAGGGTTGGAGATTCCAAACAGTTGCGGAATGGAGAAGATAGCAGTCTATGGGGTTGAGTGTCTTGCTCTTCTCAAAGGGTTGGAGATTCCAAACAGTTGCGGAATGGAGAAGATAGCAGTCTATGATGATTCGCTCATGGTCATAAGGGAAGTGAGACTGTTGTATAGGAAGTGAGTTCATATCTATAAAGTTTTTCATAATCAAGAATAAGCAGGCTGATGTAATGGCTAATAAAGGAGTCTTATTAGATTATGGAGAGCTTGTATGCAATGAAGAAAGGAAAGGTATAAGCTGATTCCCTGAACTGGTTTTTACCATCATGAGGGATCAGTGTAAAAGATTCATTTTGCAGGTATGTATTACACAAGAATAAAAAGGCTTGCCCAGAGTATCAGTTTTTTCAAGAGAATCAATATTTTCAGAGAAATTATTTTGACAGTTCTGAGAATCAGTTTTTTCACCACTGGTTCTCAGCAGCTCGCAATTTCGAATTGGTTCAGTAGTTCCTCTGCCGCTCTTGTAAATCCACTGCGTCCCACGCATAGAGGTCTTTTCTATGACTCTCTGTTGTTGGCAGTTCCCATGTGTTGCAATCGCAACTCTGCCACTATTCACTGGATTATGCAGCCACTCCTTCGCAGAGGAAGATTTTTTATTCAACTTACTCAGTCTTATTTAGTAATCTGGCTTACTCAGTTTACTCAGTTATATTCGATTCTCTTCACATCTGCAGACAATATGTCATGCACTAAGATAGACGTTTATGGTGTTTATCGGTGGTCACTTGTGAGGTTGAAGAGGCAGGAGAAGGGCATTTGGATAGTGGGGCGTGTGGAGAATGGAACATGGAGATACGTTGTCAATTTTTTAATTTTCAATTTCTCCAACATACAGCAGGTGGCAAATAGCATTGGCCAACTTGGTTATTGGGCTTCTCCAGGTAAAAAGTTGGCATTTGGGATTGGGTTCTTGGACAACACTAGAAGGTGTTTTGGAGCACAAGGTGCTTTGGAGTTTAAGAGAGATAAAAGAAAGGCAGATATGGATGAGGAAAGCAGTTCTCAGACTGCAGATGCAACTTTTAAAGTATGGCTGGATACTGGCAGAAGGTGCTTCAGTTTTAAGCTCTCTTATAATCCTTTTTAATGTCTTGTTCTTGTATTCTGCTTCTTGGTCAATTTGTAAGAAGGTATAGTTTTCATAGAGTAGGATTCTTTCATGATAGCTACAAATACGAAAAATGTGACCAAGGAGTATTGGATGTTTCCCTCCTGTAGGAGCATTCTACTTGTGGTGTGTTGTAACTTCGTTTCCTCTCTTTTATATAAAAAAATGATGGTCCATTTCTTCCCTTTTTTCCTATAAAGATTCTATGGAAAGCCTCCAAAGAATCGCGTTTTACAATTAGTTTATAATTAATAAGATTAGATTCTCCTATTTTTTAAAATTTGTTTATCAGTTATTCTCATGGACACGATTACATTAAAAATGTTTTCAAATACATAATTACATAGGGATATGGATTTGAATTCATCAAAAGGCCGTTTGTCAACTTTAAGGACAAGGGCTATGAATTTAAGTTATAAATAAACATAGAATCCTATTAGTAAGTCTAATTTCCTTCACCATATTGAGTAAATCATCCACACACAATAATAATCCAATATAAAATTCAATAAACCACACATTAGGTAGAGGACTCTCATCATTTTAGGGAGAAGTAAGGACAACCAAAATATCATTCTTTGATAGTTCCTTCTTGAGCCATTTGTTATCCTCTTTAGACACTAGTCTAGGAAAAAAGAAGTAATAATCTTAACAATGTTTTCTCTTGTAGGTTCTCTATATATGTTTTTTTAACATAAATGATTCACCGGGTTTGTATTGAAAAAGACTAAGGAAATTCCTAAGCGTCCTATGAATTAGTACATTTCACTCCATGAAAAAATTCCATGCGTTGAGAGATCATGGTTTTCAAAAAAGCTTCAGTAATATGTTTCCAAAAAAAAATTAAGAGTTCCATAGCGACTTACATTTATATTTTATAACAAATTGTCCCAATAAAAAAACATATTGACAATACAAAAGATGACTAAGAAAGAGCAAGCTAGACTATGACCTAAAAAAACAAGTTTTCTTCCCTCCTTCTAGCATTGCCATTCTAGAGTCCTAAAATAGAAACATTGATGTTTGATGCATTGTTTCCAAATCCAATTGTCTTGAGTTGGAAGATTCCCCTATGCAGGATTGACACCCAAGGGTGAGGTCCTAAAGAAGAGAGTGATGCATTTCACTATCCAGGGCCAACTTTTCAAATTTCAATCCTTGCATATCAACCTTTGCCTCTAAGCGATCAACAAGTGAGGAGCTACAAAACTTGCTCAATTCCATCAGGTTGCACCTTAACTTGGCAGATACTTTTCTTGAGACCAACAATTTCATTTATGACATGACCAACATTGAACCTACAATCTTGATTCTCCTCATAATCCTCCGTGTGACTTCAAAGCAGATATTTCTACACCACAATTGAAGCAAACTGGAACCAATTTCTTGGAACCAACCCTCAACCTCCTTAATTCACTAATCGGATGATCGTTGAGAACAATCGATAGTTATCCCACCCATACTGTGTGTGACTACAATAATGACCATAATATCTTGAATACGAACAATGCCAGGCAAGTTGTGGATGACAAGAGGCCTGGTGGGGTGTGATGGTTCGCTTACACAAAGTAAATGGACTGAGATATGCATGCTTTCAAGACCCATGCAAATAAAGATTATTATTATTGTTGTTGTTGTTATCATTATCATTATTACTATTTCTTTTAGTTATTTTAAATACCCCCATTTTATGGTGCTTAGCGTATATTTTTCATGTTTGTCTCCTGCATTAATGTCTCATGGAATCCACCTTCTCACTAGTGGCTCATTATCCTTCAAACACATGCCCTTATCTAGATGAGTGTCTCATTAGTGAGATTGTCAGCAATACTGTTATTGTGCTTTCGTATACGCGTAAGGTTTTGCTACGAGGCACTTTGAAGGTTGGTAGCAATCCTATCAAAAAATTGATTATGTCTCTTATTTTTCTTGTTAACACAATTGCAAACATGTTTTATAAGATGAAGAGAATCACCAAAAATCATGATATGGGAAATTCCGAGAGACTTGGCAATTTCAATTCCAAGATATAAAGCATATGTTTGCATAATTATTTGTTGTGATTCTTAGGCCCTATGATGTCAATGTTTAAGCAAATTCGAATATATTTAAACTTTATAACTTTTGATAAAAAAATCCAATGCATGTAGATCTCATAAACAATTCAAACACACAAATTATTCAATCCATAAGACACATGATGTACCCTGGGAAAACCCTCCAAAATCTGGAGGATGAGAAACCCAACAAACTATCGTTCGAGTATGATAGATAATGCTGAGAATGATTTTACAACACTTGCAGGTTGCTTAACAAGAGATATCTAAGCAGCACTAGAGAATATAGGTAACTCTAAATACTGTCGTAGCCTTGCCAAGTGCATAACACCTTAATAACAAGCTTATTCAGTCATACAATGAGAGGTAGTGAATGGTTGCATGCATTTTTGGCATTGTGAACAATGTGTGCAATCTTCACTCATTACCTATTGCACCTTTCTTTACTTGGTGCCAAGTTGTCACCTCGAAATTATCATCCATGCAAAAGATATGCACCCTCCATTAATTCGTTGGTGTTAACTACCTCTAACTGAATGTTTAACTAATTGAATTGAATTGAATTGAATGTTTAACTAATTGAATTGAATTGAACTAAATTGAACTGATTAACTGATTGCTTAACCATTAGTTAGGAGTTTGATTGAATGTCTTTAGTGCTTCACAATCAGTGGAATCCACAACAACCACTTTGCATAAATTGAGGAGTAGATTGCTTAATTAACTGAAACTTGTTTTCCACAACATAGACTTTAACTACATAGCAAATGTATGGCCTCTAGTGTATCAGGTACATCAACAAGGCAATCAATTGTCTATATAATGTGGGGTCCACTGGATCCGATCCAGTCTCAGTCTCATGGAGTTTCTTCATATTGAAGTCCATTGGAGTATTTATGGATTTACAATCCACAATGCCAAATCTTGCAAGATGTCCACAGTGTACTTCCCTTGAGATAGGAATATGTCATCATTCCTCTACCAAATGTCAAGGCCTAGGAAGTAGTGCAAAATACCTAAGTCTTTCATCTCAAACTTAGAGGTAAGCTTCCTCTGACACTCAACAATCAGTCTTTCCTCTTCAGTGAGGAAAATATCATCCACATATAGGACTAGTACCAGAGGTTCGTGTTGGAAAGTTAACTCTAAAGGTCCTCTTTATAGTTTTGGTGTGGTGTAATAAAGACAACTTAGAATTTGTCCTTTGTGTATTTATGTATAAATTAAGTTATATATAAATAAAATGATGCTTTGTTCTTTATAGTATGGGTATCACTTAAAGATTGTTTAATAATTAAAGTGAGCTAATTATTAAAGGTGGGTGCATTAAATGATGGCCTTTGATTTTGTAAATGTACATCAACCATAGATTAGGTGGTTAGATAGTTAGTTACAAAATTTAAAGTATAAAAAGAAGAAGGAAGGACGAGTTAGACACACCATTAATGAGGAGAGAGAGAAGATTGAGAAAGGGAGAGAGAAGAAATACCCTAGAGTGGGCATAAATCCCAATGCAAGGAGCATCACAGAAATCGAGGTAGCCTACATTAATCCGTATAGCATCAATCTGAGCAGTCCGTACATGCACATGTGGGCACAAATCCCGAGGCAAAGTATAACGGATTGATAGTCTATACAACAACATTTATTACATACACGTGTGGCATGATTCTCAAGGCAAAAAAGGTACAACAGAACCATACATGCCATACAACACGTGTGGGGGTTGTACAATTGTTAAATTGCATGAAAAATCGATGTATTTTTGCTGCTGGTTTATTTTGGGTATTTTTGCCAGTGAAGGTTAAAGGAATAATTTCAACTGTAGTTGGAAATATTTCTCAACATTCTTCTTTAATTAAATTTTTCTCTTTCTAGGGTTTTCCTCAAGAGTTGGGGTTTTTCCCGGTCTGTTGACCAAAGCATATGTGTATTCATGTGTGGATGTTTGCTTCAATATTGAGAAGATCTTGAATATGGTGGTTTGTATTTCAAATTTAAGAGTAAATTTTTAATCATAAACCATAGTCATTCAAGTGTTTGACAGAATGTGTGATTGAAATATTCATGTTAATGTCATTTATTTTCTTCATGGTATCAGAGTTGAGTTGAAGTAGGGTTCAAAGTTGTGAATCACAGTCAGAAGTTGTGTTGCCTTTCAAGTTAAATATCTATTGTGAGTTATTCCAGATAATGAGCATTAGATATGAAGATAGGTTGGATGGTATATCCAACTCTCTTCCTTGGAAAGTTAGAATAACTGTTGTGCTTAAAGAATAGAAGATATGGAATTTTGCTAACAGCAAGATGACTAACCCTACAAACAACGACAAACTAGAAGAACATGAAGCCCTAGAAGCCAAAGCCCATAGAGTGATCATAGATGGGGTAAAGGATCATCTTATTCCACATTTGGCAGAGAAGAAGACCGATAAAGACATGTGGGATGTTCTGAAACAATTATTCGAAGCTAAGAACGAGAACCACAAAATGGCACTAAAGGACAAGTTGCATAGTTTCAAGATGACCAAAGATGAAAGTGTGACCTTTTATTTAACTCGAGTGGCGCAAGTGAAATATGAGTTAGCAGTTGTATGAGAGACTATCTCAGATTTAGAACTGGTGAGGATAGCTCTGAAGGGTTTCAGCCAAAAATGGGAAGTTTTTTTTAAGTGCATTGTCGGTAGGGAGAAGCTTCCGGATTGGTCCAGACTATGGGATGATTTTACTTAAGAGGAGATTCAAGAGGGAGCACTGGGTATTCAACTCAATGAAGAGGTGGAGCATAATGTGGCACTCATGAAAAACTTTAACAAGAAGAAGAAATACATAGTCGAAGACTATGCAATGAAGTTTGAGCAAGAGTTTTCTCTTGTCTCAATTGATTCCCATGTAAGGAGCTCAATATTTTAGAATCTCTCGGTTATTGAAAGTGGTGCAACAAGACACATGATTAGGATCTATGACATATTTCTAATCATCACAAAGTTAGGTCTAGGACACTTCATTTAGATAGATGTTGATAGTCCTCCGATAGCGATACAAGGGGTTGGAATAGTCAGGTTCAAATTAGACCTTGGTGAGATCCTGAAAATACATGGTGTGCTTTTCTACCTAATAAGAGAGTCAACAAACTCTCAGTATCATTCTTTGAGGATGAAGGTTATGGAATGATGATGAGGTCGGTCCATGTCTTCCTGTATCGAAGAGATGAGCCAGTGGGTACCACTATTATGTTAGGAGATCACATGGACATGCTCTATGTTTTGAGAGGGCACATTGTACATCCAGGAGCAGGAGTAGGAGGGTGGTTGTTAGAGTTAGAAGATGAGGCGAGAGTTGCATCTGATAGATATGGTTCTAATGAGTAGAGTGACTCTCTCCAGATCATTGGCAAGAGACTCGGTCAGTCCGGTGATGGTGTATATGAGTAGGTAGATGAGGCTCAGGTTGAGTCTTGGGCTGCAGAGTTCCAGTACAAGACTGATTCCAGAGTAGGAGGTAGTTGTTAAAGGGGTCAGAGATGGAGATAGTGTTGTGGACCTTCCTCGTTTAGAGGGAGTGTTGGCAAGTTAACTCTCATCTTTATAGTTTTGGTGTGGTTTGATAAAAAGGACTTATAATTTGTCCTTTGTGTATTTATGTATCAAGTGAGTTATTTATAAATAAAATGATGTTTTGTACTTTAGAGTATGGGTCTCACTTAAATATTATTTAATAATTAAAGTGAGTTAATTATTAAAAGTGGGTGCATTAAATGATGGGCATTGATTTTGTAAATGTACATCAACCATAGATTAGGTGGTTAGATAGTTAGTTACAAAATTTAAAGTATAAAAAGAAGAAGAAATGACAACTTAGACACACCATTAACGAGGAGAGAGAGAGAGAGGATTGAGAAAGGGAGAGAGAAGAAATACCCTAGAGTGGGCACAAATCCCAATGCAAGGAGCAACACATAAATCAAGGCAGCTTGAATTAATCTATAAAGCATCAGTCTGAGCAGTTCATACAGGCACATGTGGGCACAAATCCCGATGCAAGGTACAACAGACTAACAGGTCATACAACAACATTTATTGCAGGCAAGTGTGGCATGATTCCCGAGGCAAAAAGGTACTGCAAAATCGTACAGGCCATACAACACATGTGGGGGGGCATACAAATTTTAAATTGCATGAAAATCAAGGTATTTTTGCTATTGGTTTATTTAGTGTATTTTTGCGAATGAGGGTGGAAGGAATAATTTCAAGTGTAGTTGGAAATATTTATGAGCATTCTTATTTAATGAAAATTTTCTCTTTATGGGGTTTTTCCCAGTCTGTTGACCAAAACATCTGTGTATTCATGTGTGAATGTTTGCTTCAGTGTTGAGAAGATCTTGAGTATGGTGGTTTGTATTTCAAATTTAAGAGTAGATTTTTAATCATAAACCCTAGTCATTTAAGTGTTTGACAGAATGTGTGAATGAAATATTCATGTTAATGTCATTTATTTTCTTTAGTTCATTCTCCACTACTTTGAAGTACAAGTTTGAATCTGCATCACTTTTCAAGAAATCCAAATTCTGAAGAGAACTGTCTATTATGGCGTACCAAGCTCAAGGAGCTTGTTTTAACCCATACAAGGTTTTCTTCAATGTGTACACATGGGGCTCCTTCCTATGTATCACAAAACCCTTGGGCTACTCAATGTAAACCTATTCCTCAACCTCACCATTGAGGAAGACAATCTTCACATCCATCTGGTGAAGCTTACAACCCAATACCGATGCAAGTGAAATACTAATAGATCTAATAGTAGTATCCCTGGACACTGGAGCAAAAGTCTCCTCATAATCAATGCCCTTTTTTGAGAAAAGACATGGGAAACAAACCTAGTTTTGTACTTGTTCACACTGCCATCTGCAACATGATTTATCTTGTAAATCCATCATGAAGTTACAACTGACTTCCTCTTAGGTCTAGGAACAATATCCCAAACATCAGTCTTCAGAATATAATCATATCAACTTTCCACACTTGCTGCTTTGCAGTCTCTTCATATGATGAAAGCTTTGAGTCACTGATATTGCCCATTAATGCAACATATCCTTAATACCTATTAGGTTGCTTGCGATGTCTGGAAGTGCCGATTGGTGCTCCATGATTCTCAACATCTCTCAATATGTCTCGACACCATGTTGACCTCCTCTTTGTAGGATGTTCATCAACCAGTTCAATTGGTTCATCAATGATAGGTGGCTTTGCATGCTTTGCTAAAGTCTCCCTCTGAACATCAGAAGGGGAAGAATCATCAACATGATCCTCTGATATAAGAGCCTCATACTCCTTTGTCTCTGGATCACATTCAAGCTCTTTTGACCTCTTGAATGTTTCCTCCTCATGGAAAGTCACATCTCGACTAATATCAACATGTCTCTCACTAGGTACCTATATTCCAATTGGCTTAGAGGTCTCACTGTAGCCAACAAAAGTTCCCTTCTTTCCAGAAGGTTCCATCTTGGTTCTCTTTTATTTTGGTATGTGAATACACAAGACATCCAAAAATACGAAGATGTGATATGTCTACTTTCTCACCAGTGAACACCTCTTCATGTGTTTCCTCATCAATAACTGCATGCATACTTTTGTTCTGTATGTACACTATTGTACTAGTAGCTTCTGCCCACAAATAAGCAGATAGATCTTGATCATGTAACATGGCTTTTGATGCCTCACAAACAATTGTGTTCTTTCTCTTTGCAACCCCATTATGTTATGGGTTATAAGGAATTGTTAACTATCTACATATCCCTGCATCACTAAAAAACTCATTAAAAGAATTTGATTTGAATTCTCCATTATCAGACCTTAGGGCACAAATATTCCTACTTGTATGATTCTCAACTAAGGATTTATACTCTTGGAATTTACCAAAGGTTTCACTTTTGGCTTTCATGAAGTAAATCCAGCCCTTACGGAATAAATAATTAATGAATAAAACATAGTAGAGATTCCCACTGAAGAATGGGGAAGACATGGGCCCGCACACATTTGAGTGTAATAAATCTAATATGCCTTTAGATCTAATATGACCGCTAGGAAACTTCTTTTTAACATTCTTTCCTAAAGCACAACCTCTACAAACAATATCATGTATATAATCAAAACTAGGCATACCTTTCACCATTAGTTGTAAACTAGGGAGTGATTTGAACTAGAGGTGACCAAGCATCCTATGCCACGGCTCACATGGGCTCATAGTATGAAATGGCATGGCTACAATATACTTTCCTGGGACCTTTTAAAGTCTTCCTTCTTGAACTCTAACAACACTAGCGGCATCAATGTTATGGTTATTCGTCCAAAAGTATGCTTGATCCTCCATGAAGATGACTCATAAGCCTTTATCTTCAAGGACATAAATAGAGAGTAGGTTCTTCTTCAATCAAGGGACATAAATAATGTCCTCCACATGTAGGGTGTCTCCTAAATTCAGTTGGAACGATGTGGATCCAACTCCTTGGATTGAGTATGTGGAATTGTCTCCCAATTATACCATGCATGCAAAATGTTTATCTTTTATGTTGGAGATTGTGCCCTTGTATCCTGACATGTGATTTGAAGCACCATTGTCAATCAACCATGTATCTTCTCTAGTGATGAGAGATTCAGATAAAGTAGAGACGAGGTAATACTACCTACCTGTCTCTTTCTCTTCGGGTGCATCTTCTTTGGAAGTTTCTTCAACGACTATGGAAGCATGAAATATTCCTTCTTTTATTTTCTTCACACGACAATCCCATATAATGTGTCCCAGATTTTGACAATTAAAACATAGAAGCTTTGATTTTTCAAAACCTTTATTGATCTCTTTGTTCTTTGCATGGAGGGACTTCTTGGGAGCAAATGGCTTCCTCCCTTTCTTGGTTCTAGTTATGAGAGCTAGATTCAATTCCTTAGTGTGCACTACTTTGTTTTGGATGCGCCCTTCTTCTTGAATGAAATCATGCCAAAATATTTTGAATTTGGGCTTCTCTTCTCTTCCATTTACCACAACAAGAAAGGTCTCCCATAAGGCGGGGAGCCCATCGATGGCGGTTTGAAGAAGATCATCCTCATCTGTCTCCACACCGATGCTTGCAATTTGATCCTTCACCTGTGAAATATTTGTGAATAATGAGGCTATGGTCTCATCTCTTTCCATCTTCATGTTATGCAACTTGTTCTTCAAATCCCTCTTTTGAGTAGGGGCCTTATTCTCATTAAGATTCATGAGTGTGTCAAAACACTCCTTTATCGTCTTCACTGGTGTGATCACCGACATGAGATTGTCCTTCACAGATTCATATATGATCCTATTTTACCTTGCTTGATTCTTCTTGTAATTGGTTCTTCTTGCATTTGTAGTGGGCTCTTCAATCATGGTGGCCACAAAGGAATCAGGATCGTGCTCTTCGAGAATGTTGATCACTCTCGCCTTCCATGTGTTGAAGTTTGATGTGCCTTCAAGTTTATATTCCAACTGGATGGATAATGATGACATTGCTTCAAGCTTTGCTCAATGCTTCAAGGTCTGCATCACTCTCTCCTTCCATGTGTTGAAGTTTGATGTGCCTTCAAGTCGATATTCCAGTTGGATGGATAATGATGCCATTTCTTCAAGCTTTGCACGACCTTGCTCTGATACCATGTCAATGTTTGAAATTTTTTCAAGATATTTGAATTTTAAAACATTTGATAAATAAATCTAGCGCATGTAGATCTCGCAAACAATTCAAACACACAAATTATTCAATCCATAAGACACATGATGTACCCTGGGAAAACCCTCCAAAATCCAGAGGATGAAAAAATCAACAAAAAATCCTTTGAGTATGATAGATAATGGAAAAGAATGATTTAAAAACACTTGGAAATTGCCTGATAAGATATATCTAAGCAGAACTAGAGAAAAGAGATCACTCATAATACTATCATAGCCTTGCCAAGTGCACAACACTCTAATAACAAGCTTATTTAGTCATACAATGAGAGGTAACGAATGGATGCATGCCTTTTAGGCATTGTGTGCACTCTTCGCCCATTACCTATTGCGCCTTCCTTTACTTGGTGCCAAGTTGTCACCTCAGAATTATCATCCATGTAGAAGATATGTGCCCTCCATTAATTCACTAGTGTTAACTTCCTCTAATTGAATGTTTAACCGATTGAACTAAACTTAACCAAATTGAACTGAACTGAACTGAATTGAAGTAAATTGAACTGATTAACTAATTGCTTGACCATTAGTTAGGGGTTTAACTAAACGTCTTTAGTTCTTCACAATCAGTGCCATCCACAACAACCACTTTGCATAAATCAAGGAGTAGATTCCTTAATTAACTGAAACTTGTGTTCCACAACTTAGACTTTAACTGATGTCTTTGCAATTCGAGTTCACTAGAGGTCTAACATGGGCAATTTGAATCCTTACTCTATCTCTGTACTCATCTCATTTATCATTAATTAATTATGCATGTTCCATAATTAATTATGCATGTTCCATGAGTGTTTAATTAATTAATCATCTTTATCATATCATACTTAGAATAATGATTTCCAACCTATGATCATATGTATTACCCCGGGTCATATAACCATATGCTAAAGTAAATCACTCTAGGGGTAGCTAATCTCTAAAGGAGACTTATAGCACCCGATAACCATGACTAGCCATACATCACATAGTATATCCTCGTGACTTGATACCAGACAAGTCATATGGTCTTGATACAACACAAGACTCATGAAATTAATACAACATAAGTTTCATACTTGATACAACATAAGTCTACGACCTTAATACAACATAAGATCATGATCTTAATACAACATAAGATCATAGTACATGCATCTGTCATGACCTAAACATCCTAGCTTGATACAGCACAAGCTCTTGACTTAATACAACATAAGTTGATGAACTTAATACAACATAAGTTTCAGGCTTGATGCAACATAGGTCTCATGGAGAGGTTTCTGAACTTAATACAACATAAGTTTTGGACTTGATACAACACAAGTCTCATGGAGAATGACTCTTGATGTTGTACATTTAACATATGAGTACCGAGTCACTTCTTTTGGATCAATTATCAATGGGAACCCCTTTCAATCTTGCCACCCTTAGGTTCTTTATATATGTCACCATAGTGTATCACCCTTTGAATATTTAAATCTCTATAAATTTTGACCTTTGGTCCTTCTTCATTGTTCGTCTCCCATATGGTTTTGATGCTTTTTCTCTGTAGTTTGCAAATCGATGAAATAAATTTATATTTTCATTGCCAAGTTCTGACCAAGTAAACCTTCTTTGTGATCTCCATTAAGCTTCCATCCTATCTATAATTTAATTTGCTTGAGTTCCAACTGATCAAGCCGACAAAAATTACCTCATAAAAAGTTCCACTAGAACAACCCTCGAACATTTTCTCAATTTCCTTTTATGTGTCTTTAAGTTGTTTATCTCAAATCCTAGGTCTTTCCCCAACCCATACTATTAGTTTTTACTTGACATATTTTAAAGTGCATGCAAATTGTTCATTGGAAGAGACACCATTGTTAGGTGTGCAATTCCTTCAGTTGTCTTTTACAATTGCTTGAAATTCTTCTTTTGGAATCCAACTATAATTAAAATTTTAAGGGGATCCCAGGTTCTTGGTGATTTGCTTCTTGCTGCAGAAAGATGAGCAATGATCATATAGCCCAATATTCTCATTCCATAGCTTATATGTATTCACCTATTGAATCAATTGAGTTGAAACTAAAAATCTATCAAGTATTTTAGACACAACTTTGCCATTAGCTCTATTATTCCCCCAAGTGGGATTGAGTGGAATGGGATTCATAAACTAATCTAGCAAGTTCAAGATGACGTAAAAATAAATATGCTTGTCAATCCACTCTAACATAATCCCATATACCTCTAGTTTGCTTGGAATGAGTTTTAAGTCACCTCCTACTATCATCTCACCATTCTTTACAATCTCCAAATTAAAAAACCTTGTCCAAAAACATTGTATATCTTCGTAAGGTCCATTCACATTAACCATGATAAAATTCTATCCTAAGGTTTTACTATATAGTTTAGTGCACACAACAAAAGAGTTTAAATAGATTCATGCCATAATTCAATCAAATAATAATCCCCTTAAAAATTACAAAACAATATATATAAGAAAAGTCCTTCACATACTTTTTCATATTATCCACTAAAGGTTCTCATTTATCCATAGTCTCTTGTAGAAGAATTAAATATGGTTTCTCAACCTCAATAAGTCTGCAAAGGGTGAGTTTTTTTGGGGTCTACTTCATATCCCACTAGTATTAGCAAAGAGCATCTTCATAACAAGCCTCTCTTTGGGCTATGGCTTGCTCTAAGAACCCCGATAATAGTATGCCGATCTTCGTGTTGTATCTCTTTGATGACCTTGGTGTGAGCATGACATCAATATGATTTTCTCCCCCAAAAAGTTTGTGTAGTCTCTAAATCTATCTAAACCTAAGCCAACATCAACATGCCTTCTCAATTCCTTATCGAGATTTTTAGGTCACACTTGACAAAACACCCTACCTCTATCTTCATAAAGACCCAAATCAACCCTTGGATCAGAATGTACTTTATCCTAATCAAATGAGGAGTCTCCCTCCACCCCCCCTAAATTATAGTAGGATGAATAAGAATATGAATATTTTACAACTTCAAGCCCTACCCCATCAACTAAGGCCTTGTTCCCTATTTTTATCCTTTTGTTATATAGTGCTCCTTCGGCCATTATGATCGAAGTTGTCCACTACTTTTTACGAACTAGAGATACATTGAAAAGGGGGAATCATTGTGCAGGAAAAAATCACTAGATGAATTGGGCAGTAAATCAATCATGCATAATGATTGGAGATGGTGTTGTCAAGGGCTCAAGGGAAGCATGCACTTCAGTAATGGGCACCTTTTCCTTTGCATGGAAGGATATGAATGCATTATCTAACCTATCTCCCTCTATTGTTGAGATTCCATCTGCTTATGAGACGATGCATATATTTTATGTAGATTGTGGCATAATTTTGTCCTCTTTCATTATTTTTGGAGGATTGTATTTGTAACCAACATCCATAATTTGAGTCATAGTTTGCTTTGGAAACACATCACGATCCACCAGAGCTACTTTATTTCTCCAGACATACTTCCAAAAGGGCCATTTACAATACTAAACGATGCAACCGTATTGATGGCATCAAATGCATTAAAAATAAAAGTTTGTATATTCCATAACCAACGAGAACACATTTCACCATAAATTATCTCTAAACTCTCAAATAACCTTTGACAATGTCAATTTTGACCAAAACCTTAGTAATTGAGTGCCTATTTTCATACTTGTATTGTTGATATACAACAATAGTGCTACCAAGAAATCCACCAATAACTTGCATGTTGTCATCGATCCATAGCTCAGTAGGCAACATGAGCATTTTTTCTCGTTTGGGTTTTCGTCTCAAATATAGGGTCAAAGTAGTAGGGGTGCAAGAGTTTTAAGTTAAGAAAACCGACCCCCAAAAATAATTACCCCTGATAGTTGTTGTCACATTAACTTCAGATATGAAAATGAACCCTATCCAACCTCGGGACAAAATAGGAAAGAATAGGTCATGAATTTCACTAGAAGCCATAGTAACTCCATCAAATTTGTTTAAGGTATTCAATCCCATTATTTTTCCCATGATCGTCTTAACTAGGGTTTTGTTAGAGAAGGATAAAATATAGTAGACCCACATAACTTCACCAACAAAAAGTCAAAACCTTCCTCCTTCCTTTTCCTCAAATGTCGAGTTGGCCTTGGTGGTGCCTATCGTTGATCCACCGCTTTGCAACCTCTTAAACAATCTAGGTCTAAGTTCCCTCCCATGAAACCATCTATGTGAAGATCCACTTCCATTTGAGCAAAGCACATGGAAGGTTTATTGGAAACGTGAATTGTTGAAAAGCTTGTCAAGATAAAGTGTTCCTCAGCCAAAGTTGTGTAAGTTAAGATACTTTAAGGGGCCGAGAGTGGTTATGATGTTCACGATTCATGTCAAGTCAAAAACCTAGAGAATTAATCTCTTGTTGCATCGACTAGTGCTTCGTATTAGCACAACTTCGAACCAATCAAATTCATTGATAACATTTAGATAGCCTATAGTCATGCCGAATCACTTTTCCATCAAAAGAAAAAGTTGTGTCCATCAACAAAAGTGTGGCCCTCTTATCTATTGACTTCAAAATTGTCCAAACATAAGATGTCCTGCTTTATGTATGTATCAAAATACTAAAAAACCCAGATCCCCTCTATAGGTTTGTCCAAGTAGTCAACTAAGTGAATCTCATTAGTATTCTCAATTAGGGTTTCCATGATAAATTTGAGTTTAAGATGAATATAAAATAATAAATATGATATATCGTACATGTGGAGATGTAGGGAAAATATCCCTATTCATAAGCCATATGCCCACATGGTGTACTATGTTGCATACAAATGAGGTTATAGCACCAACAAATTACGTTGATACCAACAATACTCCTACACCAACATTATAATACCCATATACATCAACATACCGCTATACCATGAAAAGCTATATTGTAAATACATAAATCTTGAGTGGACAATATTGTTGTGGAAGATGAATATATGTTAATATAAAACATTACAAAGAAATACACCGGCTAGCAATTTTTTCAAGTGATACGTAAAACCTTTCAATTCACCTGAGCATTCATTAAACATCGCATACTTATATTTCATCATCAAAACATGCAAGGGACGGCTTTACTCTATTGTGGTATATTGACCAAACCTTGATGACTGAGCGCTTATTGTCATACTTGTATTGTTAATCTATTTACGAGAATAATCTTACCAATAAGATTGGTAAGAGCCTTTATGTTTATGTATGGGGTTTTCATAGTGGTTAGACATTGTGTAAGAGTTTCTAGAATTTTCATTGTGTTGGAGTTTAACAATGTCCTAAGGTTTCAGGTGGACTCTCCACCCATTTTCAAGGGATCACAAAAAGCTAAATGATGAAGATAAGAGTAAATGTAATTACAAAGATTTTAGTGATATCATTGTTAGTGTTGACACACAAAATTAATTAATAATAAGAGGAATAAGTAAAAGAGAAGAGAAGAGAAGCATAGACAATAGGGAATGTTGAGAAGAAGAAGATAATTTGGTAAGGCATTAATACATTAAGGCGATTCAATACATTAAAGGTATCAACAAAATATATTGGATTATTAAAGAACAAAAAGTGATTACTCACACATAAGATATAACAATGAGAAATAAAGTGATTATCAATGAATTAAGATACATGATTGAAAATGACAATACTAAAGTGAGGGATTGTATGTGGACTAAGATTAGTAAAAAGAAATTGATGATAACATAATAAAAAAGAATCCATCACTAAGTAATCTTGGAGGTTAAATTTACCCATATGGGTATTTTGGTTGCTACCTCGGATTTGGGTCAAAGTAGGGGTGCTAGGGATTAAGTCCAAGAAGGGTGATCCTAATAATAATTACTCCATAATTGTTGTCACATCCATGTTAAATGAGAAGATGAAATTGATATAGCCTCTATTCAAAGTAAGAAAGATTGAGTTGTAACCTTTCATTAAGAGCCATCATAACTACATCAATTTATTTAGGGTATTTGACCCCATTATTTTGATAAGAACTTCTTGATTAGGGTTTTGCTAGAGAAGGTAAATTTGGTTGAATTGGATATCTTCCTCAACAATAGGTCAAATGACACCTTCATTCTTCCTTAAAACCTTCTTTCTTTTCCTCGAATGCTTGATCGACCTTAGTGGTGTTGCCTGCTCATCCATCACTTTGCAACTTATGAAATAATATAGCTCTAAGTTCCCTCCTATGAAACTATCTTCATGAAGGTCCACTTCCAACTGAGCAAAGCCCTTAGAATGTTGGCTGGGAATGTGAATGATTGAAACCCTACCTGAGATAGACCGTTCCTCTGCCAAATGCTGTGGATTTGAGGATACTTCTAGAGACATGGAGTGGTTATGAGGTTTGTGATTCAAGTCAGGCCAAAGGCTTAGAACATTAAACTCAACCTTTATCAACTAGTGCATAGTATTGCTTTGAACCCATCAAATCCATTGACAACATTTTGATAGTCTACAACTACACTATATATATCCAATTTTCTACCAAAAGCTAAAGTTTTGTCCATTGAGGAAAGTGTGAACCCCTTGTTCACATAGGATGTCCTTGTTTATGCATGTATCTAAATATTCAAAGATCCAAATCCCCTCTCTAGGGTTGTCCAAGTAGTCAACTAACCAAATCTCTCTACTCATTACTGGGTTTCCATCCCTCTCTTATCACTACTTAAATCATTAAAACATTTTATGAGCAATCCTTAATACATTTCATGCCACCTCAAAAATTTAATTGAGGCGAGAGCCCAAGTAACTTATATATATATATATGTTCTCAATTTGATATTTCTATATTTACTTTCAATATATTTTGGATCTTTATAGACACAAAACAAAATTTTATCATGTTAATTAAATAACTTAAACTCTCTCTCTCTCTCTCTCTTTCTCTTTATTCCACTAAACCATATGCCTACATGATATATGTTATTGTGAAAAATGGCCCTAGCCATAACCACGTGGTGTACTCTATTGCATACATGATATACTTTATTGTGAAAAATAGCACTAATCATAACCAAATGGTGTACTCTATTGCATACAAACGCGACTGCACCAACATAGCAAGTTGATGACAAAGGTATTTCTATGCCAACAATTTTTTTCCTTGTAAGATGTTCAAGTAGACTCATCCGAAGAGGCCATATCAACTGATTCCACGCCAAAAAACCTGACTTCTATAAACTCAAAAGATCGACTCCATAACTTTGTAAAACAAAACCAACAACTTAACAATAAAAAACTCCAACAACTTAACAATAAAAGACTCCAACCCACTAAAAATCGAAGAAACAAATTGGAGATCGGGTTGCTTTCGCCCTGTAAGGCTACTATTGGTCCATCCATTTGGTGAAAAAAGGTATGAATCACCTGAACGGTTTTCAGCTTTTGGCTTTAGGGCAGAGGTTGAAAAATACCAGATTTTTATAAAAACCCTTTCAGGAAAAACAATTTTGGTGTGGATTTCTACCAAAGATACATGGGAGACCCTAAAAACAATGATAGAACAGAGAGAGGGTTACTCTCGACTATTTTTCTACATTCTGTACGGAGGTAAAGTACTGAATAAGGGTGATAGGCTGAGGGATTGTCAGATTTATAAGAACTCTACTCTGTATGTGATGAATCGCTTGCGGGGAGGAATGTTTGGGAATAGAGGAACAGCAGGCCCCTCTTCATACAAAGACGCAGCTCGTTCAAAGGAGCCACAGTCAGCAGCAGCTTCACCATCTTCCCAATCCAAGCCGTATATAGTGGAGAAACTGGATGATATCCCATCCTTGGAAGTCAAGAATAAAGAGGTAACACAACTTTTCAGTACTCTTCAAACACATGCTCTCATTGGTCGTTTTAATGGCTTCTGGCCCAGATCTTATGATCTTCATAACTGGATCCACACAAATTGGACAATAAAATGTCAAATTCTTTTATGTTCCAAAGGATTTTTTGTTGTACAGTTTGAATCACAGGACGAATTTCAGAAGATCATTGAGCAGGGACCTTGGTTTTGGGGGAGAGCAGGGCTCTTCTTAACCCCCTGGTTTCCTGATTTTGATGCCAACTCTATGGTGGTAACCAAAATGCCGGTATGGGTACGGTTGTCAAACCTGCCCCTTCCCTTCTGGCATCATTTAGTCCTGGAAGACATTGGCAATCTGCTTGGGAAGTTCATTAAAAGTGATATGGATCTGCGTGAGCAGGGGCTTTTTACTTATGCACGAATCTGTGTGGAGATCGACCTTAGCAAAGGTCTTCCTGATAGAATCTAGTTGATATTTGAGAATCACAAATGGATTCAGGCATTGGACTATGAAAATACTGCCTTTAGATGCAGATTTTGCCATCTAACGGGACATTTACAAGACTCGTGCCTACTTGCAAAAAGGTTTCCTAAAAAGAAACAGGGGATGAAGACAAAAGGGAAAACATGGCAGGCAGATTATGCTCCCTCTACTGATGAGGATTCAGAGGGTGAGGTAAGTGAACCAGAAGAACAAAAAGAGGAGGAGGTCACTGAGGAAATAGTGCATAAAGCTGAAACAGTGGAGGCACATCATTCAGATACAAAAAATGTTGGTAAGAAAATACACACATAAAACATGCAACTAATGGCTACACCCTTAACCGGGTCAAAGCGTGCACATGAATCAGAAAATTCAGATTCTGACAAAGAAAAAACCTTTGTACAGTCATCTGTGGAGCAGGCGAGTAAAGAGCTGATTATAGCTGCACCTCAGCTGGGGGGATGGATAGAAGTGAAATCAGTGAAGTCAAAGAAGAAAGGGAAGAAAGGGAGATGAGTAGATTATTATATAACCCCTAATTCCTAGAAAATTATGTAACATTTTTGTTTTTATTTTCTTGCAGACCTATGGTCTTGTCCCAGATGTGCTTATGCACCTAAAGCACGTAATTTTGTATCGCTTCGGCTTGAAATAAAATTACGTTTTTCTTTCTTGGAAAAATACTAGTCCTACACCAACAATATAATATCAACCAACATTATAATATCAATGTAAATCGACATAGCCCCCTGCCATGAAAGACCATACCGCCACCAGCGAACCATATTTATTGTGGTAGGAGATGAATATATGCTAGTATAAAACGTTTCAAAGAAATACATTGGCAAGCAAATATTTTCGAGCGATACGTAAAACCTTTCAATTCAACTAAGCATTTATTAAACAGCGCGCAAGTTCATTTTGTCGTCGAAGCTTGCAAAGGAGGCCTCTGCTCCACTCCGGTGTGTTGGCTGGCTGCATCTCGGCCCTTTTCCCTCCACACGAGAATTGGACTTTGTCCTGTTTATTGGCTCATCTGCATATTGTATTTCCTGTGATCTTCGGTGAGTTAATCCATAAAAATTGCTTCATGTAGTCAATGATCTTTCATGTTCTCTGTTGTTTCATTTTGTTGAAAGCTTGAAATAAACAGGAAAGAGGACATCTTATGATGGAATTATTATCATGATTGTTTCCGAAACAATATTCAAGGGGCATATTTATCATTTCGTGGTGAATTGACGAATACCAATTGGGTTCGGTTTACCAAATAAATACATAAAGCTATCAATACACACACATAAATATTTGTTTGTTGGTGTATTGCTTGCTGATTTTACCAAACAATGGCATCAGGCTATTTGGGCATGCAGAATTTTCGTTCTCTGCCTGCATTGTGGAATTAAACATTAAGATCCTGTTCCTCCTCAATGCTGTAACTTAACATCGGGCATGTGCCGACTTAGAATTTAGACTTTTTTGGATCTCTGTAGGGTTGTTTGTTCGGTCAGCCTTTCTTTTAAAGTTCTTTTAAGGTCAAAGATAAGCATTACAACTGGCCAACGAGGTCGGACACCACAAGCAGCCTATTCGCTCGGGTAAAATAGCCCTCGAAGTGAGATGCACTGAACGTAAGCATTTTCATTTCGCTAAGCTATCACGATAGGGAGATATTCTTTCGTCAAAATCACCCAATACCTACACCTAACCCAATCACTTACTCATGCCTCCGGGGGAATTGAACCTTGGTGGTGGACCAAACAATCCGTCTTCACAGCTGAATACCACCCCATTGACATTGCTTTCTAATTTTGAATATTTGTGGAACATATATTGTTTTCTTCCTCTCTTCTAAACTCCTAGAAAAAGCAGAGGCTCTCTGGTGTCGGTCATCATTTTGTATTTACTATTATCCATAATGATATTCGTCCAATAGGGGCTTGCCCTAGTTAGGATTGGTTGAGTTAAGCATTGCTCTAAGAGTCACCAACCTTGTGCATCAGAGACATTTAACTTGCATGGAACATTCTATCATAACTTATTTTTTATATAAGCTCATTGAAATGGTAGTAGCTGCATTGTAAAAAAAGTCTAACCATGCTAAACTTATCCATACCTCTCACAATAGTATTTGCAACTAATGCAATTACAGTTCATCAGTTGCCAAGATAAGAACCCATTGGCTGGTTGGAAGTGTAATCATAAGAATTTTATCATTGCACCGAGAGTAGCAAAGTGCTCTACAGCCCAGTCTGGGGTGATGTTGTCATAACTTATTTATTGTATAAACTCACTGAAATGGTAGTAGCTGCATTCTCAAAAAAGTATAACCATCCTGAACTTATCCATACCTCTCGCAATAGTATTTGCAATTAATGCAAGTACAGTACATTGGTTGCCAATATAAGAACCCATTGACTGGTTGGAAATGTAATCATAAGAATTTTATCATTGCACGGAGAGTAGCGAGGTGCTCTACAGCCCAATATGGGGGAGATGTTGTCACATAACGTAACTTAACGTAATGCTATTTTATGTTACATTACAAAAAGTAAAAAGTAATTAAAAAAATTCACCTCAGCTCATAAAATAAAAAATTAGAACTAAATGAAAAGTAATTAAAAAATCCATGTTAAACCTAAATTTACCAAGCACCAAAGGGATCCAAATTCTTGAGGTGTAAATTTTTTTGAATGTGTAAAAAGTTTAAAATAAAAAATTTTACACCTCAAGAAATTGGATCTCTCTGGTGCTTCGTAGATCCGGATTTAAGATGGATCTATGCTGGTATTAATGCATCATTTATCAACATCATGATCATGGCCATCATCTTTTGTTGGGGTAAAAGGGTGATTAGCAAATCAAAGGCCTTAGTTGACTAGTTAACAATCAAGAATTTTATCTATCAACATGCCATATCACCTCATTCTAGATATACGGGTTTGTGCTTATTGTTGTTTTTCATGATCCAACTAGGGTTTTACCTCTCATGTAATATATTTCTTAGGTTAATGTAAGGGAGCTATTCCATTATACATTCAAAGTTTCTATTGGTACTACCAAGGCTTAATGTCAAGGTTGCTAGGAGTCTTTGGTGCGGGGATGCCTATGGGTAAGATGCACTAGTCTACATTAATGGGTTTACTAGGGATCCACGTATGTGAGAATGCATCCCTTGAGTTTTCCTGCAAAGTTTGTGACATGCCCTTTAGCCTTGGGTCAACAAGGGCTACGAATCCTTATCCCTTCTCAAGAGATGGTGCTTTGGACACCACTTTTAGGATGTCTCATCTAAGATGTCCCTCATGGGTTCCCTTCTTTGGCTTGTTGTTCTATGGTTTAGAGATTTAGTGGCGTTAATTGCTTGAGTTTGATTGGGACTCAATTGAGAGAGTTTAGACCCTTCTCCTTTAGTGCATCATCAAATACAAGTAGACAGTCCCTCAACACATTATCTTGAGATGATGTTCAGTCAGGTCTCTTTTTTGCATTGCATTTGTTGACATGGAGAAAGGGCAGGATTGACATTCGTATTTGGTCCATTGTTCTTTAGAGACTATTGCCTCGTCTAACCCTCTAGGTTGAGCTTGAGGTTGGTTTGCAGGGTCTCAGATCTTTGGAGTTTGTGGGCATTCAGATGAGTTGAGTCATTGACTGCCTCTGTTTAAACTTTATATATTCTTTGGATGCATTTGGCCACACCTATTAGATAGGAGTTGAATAGGATCATCAAAGTTAACATTTATAGGTAGTTTATCCAAATCACTTGCGTTAATCTTCAAGGCGGGTTACGCACAAAGACAACCTTTTACGTTGAGCACTTCTTGAAGCTTGAGAGATAGACTCATTATTGTTGTTGTAATTGTAACTTTGGAAGATATTTTGATGTATATTACTATTGTATATTGTTGTATCCCAATCAGAGATGTGTTTCCCTCCTTTTGGGATGTCATCATTGTGTATGGGCACTGAGGTAAATCCTCCGTTGTAAGTCGGGGCAATAGTCCCTAGGTTAAATAAAGAAAAATGTATTTGTGAGTATTCCTAGGTAGGTTGGCCCCAAGAGGTTACCTGGCCGACCTAGTTAGTTGCGTTAGCTACTCAACGGAAGAATATAAATAGGGAGGTGCCCTCCTCATTTGTCACACACTCATTCACTCTCTCATGTGCGCATTAAGAGAGAGAGGACAATGAGGAGGAAGAGAGAGAGCTGCAGAAGACATTGTTCTTGGGTTATTCCATCTTGTTATCTTGTCTTTGTGACAGAACTATTATGAGGAAGTTTGCAGGGTTTTCTCCTTTATGGTTTCCCTGATGAAAATCTTTGTGTCTTGTGTATCTTTGATATCTTGTTGCGCTTGTTATTCTTTCAAATAAAGATCCTAAGTGAATTAACTTAGAAAAACTAATATGGTATCAGAGCCATTCTGAAAGAAGGTACTGTGCAGTCGAAATATTGCTACAATGGCAGCTATTGGAAATTAGGGTTTCATGCTTGAAAACCCTAGAGGACAAAATCTAGTCATGTTGGGACTTTTTTATACCTCGAGATTGGAGAAGACTCAGTAGCTGAAACTTGGAAAGTTTGAAGATGAAATCTTGTTGTACCTTGTGTGTGAGTTTCAGCCACATATTCGCTATACTTAAGGAGATATGATTCCTCCAAATCAGGGTTCCAACCTCCTCCAGAATCCAGTCTCAAACAGGAGACCTAGGGAGAATTGCTATATCTCGGGCTAGGAAGGTCCAAATTGAATTTCGCAAGATGTTGTAGATAGGGCACAGATTGTAGTTTTTGTGGTTCGAATTTTAGACCTCGAAAGTGAAACAATGACACGTGGCAGTTTGTACAAGTTCGCTATGCTGAACAGTCCTCAAACAAGTCACCTTGGGAAACCTAGCATAAGTCCCACTTGGTGAATCCAATTCTGCTCTAACCTGTGGGGTTGGAAAGAAGACAAAACATGCTACCTCAGGACGCAGTTTCAGACCTTGAGGAGCATAAACTTCGGACATACAACAAAAACAAGATCAGGCAATTCTGCAGAAGAAATTGAAGAAACTAGGGCTTCTTGTTCTGGGCACTTCCCTCCACTGATCGATTGAAAAAGGAAGACCATCAAACTCGCTATAGGAGGGTGCATATTTCTATGGAAGAAGTTTCTCATTATGAGGAATTTCATTTTTCGACTGTGGGACACTACGGGACACTGCGAGAAGAAACTAGGGCATCCAGTTTCAGACGCTTCACACCACAGTTTTCAGAAAAGGAGTACATTAGACGACTCGCCTTGAAGAGGCACATCTTCCTGTCCAATCAGAAGTTTGAAATTCCAAGTTTGGAAAATTAGGGTTTCTTTGATAAACCCTAGATCAGCTAGCTCCAGAATTAGGTCAAACACCTTGAATCAGTAAGATCTAAATCTTTGCTATTTCCATTTGAGGCTCTCATTTCAAAATGACTCATCACACCTAGCTTGATGATAAGCTTGTGGGAGTTGA
Source organism: Pseudotsuga menziesii (assembly GCA_001517045.1). Taxonomy (NCBI): domain Eukaryota; kingdom Viridiplantae; phylum Streptophyta; class Pinopsida; order Pinales; family Pinaceae; genus Pseudotsuga; species Pseudotsuga menziesii. The sequence continues at coordinate 193,669 of LPNX011043804.1, read as the reverse complement.
CAACTTACGAGCATGGAAGTATAGGATCTCCCAGATTGTTGAAGAAAATGACTTGGATCAGTATATTAGTAAGGAAGTTCCAGAGTCAAAGGGAGATGAGGCTAAGGCTACTCATAAGAAGAACTTGGTTTAGGACAAGAGAATCATTGCAGATTCTATTAAGGATCTTCTCATCCCACATGTGTCATCTTTGAAGACACCAAAGGAAGTGTTCGTTGCTTTGACGAAGTTGTTCGAAGGAAAGAACATCAATCAAAACATGACATTGAGGAACTAGTTGAAGAATGTGAAGATACAAAACTCAGAGACCATGCAATCCCACTTCACAAGGGTTGCTCAAATTAAGGAACAACTTGAAGCAGTCAAAGAGAATGTGAAAGAAGGAGAGATTGTTATGACCACATTGAATGGCCTCCCAAGATCATGGGATTCATTCATTTAAGGAATATGTGCAAGAAGGAAGCTGATCTCCTTCAACAAACTATGGGAAGAATGCACATAAGAAGAAGCTCGACTCATAACAAGAGAGGAGAAGATGGGAGCAATTGAAGATCAAGCTCTCACAGTTCACACCAGAAGAAATCATAGAAAGAAGGAGGACCATCATCACAACAGAAGACAAAAGGAATTCAAAAGAGATCCTTCCAATATTAGATGCTACACTTGTGATGAGAAGGGACACTACTCCAGAGACCCTCCTAGAAATAGAGGCTCCTTCAACAAGAAGTCAAAGAAGAAAAGGAAGATTCCTCAAGTGATAAGGAATATGAATTCTACTGGTGAAGATGAAGATCATACTCTTATCCATCTCGGTATTTGGATAAGAAGGAATGCAGTTGTGAATGAAGAATGTTGTCGCCTTTCACACACCTGGGGGGGACATGGAAGAAATCTTCAAGCCACTCGGTGTGTCCTTGGGGGCAAGTCTCGAGTCAAGGATGTCACCTTGTTCTTGACTCCTCCGTTTAGGTCAACTCCTAATCGAAGCCAAGGGGGTAGACCCTATTAAATTGCTAAGGCTGTTAAGGCTAAGTGTAATGGCGATGAATGAGTTATTCAGGAGTTTGATAAACAACAAAAAATAACACAAGATATTGCAACAGAATTATACCACAACAACATAAAGTAAAACATGTGGAAACATATGATTATATCAAGTAAAGAACCAGTGCCAAAATGGAGTCCACAGATGAAAATGCTGTTGTATTGCTTGAAAGAGAAAATGTCGCAAGTGCACTTGGTCAAAATTTAGATTAATGTGGGGATGAGTTGATTAAATTAGGGGGAAAGGGGACTCCAAAGATACCTGAAGGTACGAGGAGTATGTCCAAAATCGTTATCCGATGCGGCTCCCCGCAAGGAATATGTGGGCTGGTTGGAGTCTCTGAGATGTGTTCAACACTACACCAACAAGGGTGTAGCCTAACGGTGTCTCGGGGTCGCTTCCCAGTTGTTCCCATTTCCTTTGTTGATTTTTCCATCGCAACGGATTAATTCGAGGCATTGGATTTTCGCCTGGGAAGTTAATTGGAAAATGAGACCTAATTAAAGCTAGTCACCCATGTTGCTTTTGATGCAGCCAATTGTTCAGTCGAACCGCAGTGGTGCATAGCATACACAACGGAGTCTAAAAGATTTTAAGGATTTTAAGAACTGTAGTGTGTTTTTATTAAATCCTCAACAATCTCTTTCAGGCTAAAAGCCCTAGTCGGGAGAACAAGGGGTGTAAATTTTAGCATGCGAAGTAACATAAAATAGAAATATTGAAATAAAGAACAAATTGTCTAATTAATCCTACCACGCATCTCTTTTCCCTTTCGGGTAACTTGAGAGGTTGTGGGGTAAGTATTAGTATTACTTTGCAATGAAGTTGGAAGTTGAAATAACAAAGTAAACTGATCTATAAAGCAAAAATACACTAACAAGAGCAAAAAACCATGAAAAAAATGCACCGACGCAAAACCCCCCAGGGGGGGGTGGGGAGTGGGTTCTGAAGGAGCCTACTCAAAATATTTATTACGGTATTTACAATGCTTGGGGTGGATGCCAATGGTCCTTACAGATCTAGATCCAAAGGCTTACAGGTTTTATGAGTAAGACAAGATCAAGAGTGGTGCACCGGGAGGTCCTTGAGGCTTGAACAACTTAGATCTTTGATTTTCAGGCATCACTTCTCCTTGTCCTGGCAATAAAAGTAAAAAACCAGCCACCTGTAATGCACCAAATGTGCCAAATAAAGCGTTAAGAATGTAAAAATATTAAGTACTGAAAGATTGTAATTATGCACAAGTACTTGATAAAAACTAGATCTACTTTGAAAACATTACTTTATGTTTCTAGATCTAGATACATGTTTAAATAGGTCAGCCTTTAGATATCCCTTGAAAGAGAAACTAAACTACTTAAGCATGTGAGCAACCATAATCGAGAAAGATTTAATTTAGAAGTGAAGGAAAGAGAAAAGAAGAGTAGCTCCAAGCCTGGGAATCCTTTGAGCCGTGGAGTTTGTTGGTGGAAAGCAGAGGGACTATGCTTCTTGGAAGTGCTCGAAAATTGGAGGATTCAAACAAGATCAACCAAATGTTCGAGCCTAGATACCTGTATCAATTAATCAATTCTTGCACAAAGAATGGTTAAACGCAAGGGTGTTAACTACAAAAGAAACTTGGAAAACATGCATTTAAACAAAAATAACATATACGTCTAGGAGATCTAATGCAACTAATTAGTAAGAAATAATCAAGCTAGAAATTTCTTACCCTACTGAGATTACTTCTCCTTGTAGGCCCACAACAAACCATAAAAATACAAAAAAAATGAATGATACAGATTACCTCATGAATTATGCAATGTTCATCCACACACTTGAGCCATACACCACATGAGACCTCCAAAGTCTTTCTATTATTCCAAAGAGTATTACAATTACAATACAACACTTAAGCATTCCTTCGGTCCTCTGACCATGCCAAAATGAGGAAAGAAACACTGCTTAAATAACAAAAATGACCCAGAGGGGGTGCTACCTACATTGAAGATAAACCTAGAGTTATTTGAGTTGAAGAGGAGTCACACTGAGCCTAACTGAGTTAATCTGGAGTTGAACTGAAGAGGAACTACCAACACACTCAATCCACCATCCACCTTGGCGTCCTCTCTCCTCACGCATGAGCTTGCGGGGGTTGGTGAGATGGGTTGACTTCATCTCATATGCATGCGCTGAGGTTTTAATTCACATAAAATAACACCAAGTGGGGAGGGGTCCGCCCACCATCCACTCGCTAGCGTCCATATTAATGTGGAGTGTCACGTCAAACTGAAGAGGAACTACCAACACACTCAATCCACCATCCACCTCGGCGTCCTCTCTCCTCACGCATGAGCTTGCGGGGGTTGGTGAGATGGGTTGACGTCATCTCGTATGCATGCGCTGAGGTTTTAATTCACATAAAATAACACCAAGTGGGGAGGGGTCCGCCCACCATCCACTCGCTAGCGTCCATATTAACGTGGAGTGTCACGTCAAACTCCCACTCACGTGAGCTCTATTCAACTCATACTCATCTCCCATGCAAATCATATCATCTGACTTTTATCAAGGTTTAAAACTTCTAACTCTTATGAAGTGGGGTCCACCCCATCTCCACATAATAGTTAAATTTTAGCATTAGCATATAACTTAAAAAATTTGCAGATACACTTAAACAAATAACAAGTGCAGTAAAAACACATTCATCACATCAGCACAATGGACACAAGATTTTTCACTGGGGAAACCTTCAAAGGACAAAAACCCTAAAAGCATTAGTAACTCATCTCGTAAATGAGATGACTTAGGAAATTCTTCAAAACGTTCCTCAAATCCATATCTGGATTTTAACCACAGTCATAGTAAAATTTATCAGTAAAAAATCAGACTGATAATTTCAAACCCCAGATCCACAATTTCCAGATTTACAAAAATTGCCCAATTAGGGCTTTATCAGAAAAAACAAAGATTTCTCTCTCCTGCCTGAAAAAACATAGGTTGCCCTGCCCAAATTTGAATTTACCTGTCTGCTGCCTGATCTACCCGGATCTGGGTTTAGCTGTTGCCCGTTGACTGTTTACCTGCCTGGTTGCCCTTCCATGCTGCCTGTGACCCTTTTCTTCTACCCGACTAATTTATTGGTATCCTTGCTGCTGCCTGGAGGGTTTACTAGCCCTGCCCGTGGCTTAACAGGCTAGCTCGTGACCTGCCCTAGGGCTTGAGCAAGCCTGGGCTGCTACAGGATCCTCATGGGTATGACTACAGGTTGCCCGGAGGGCCTGTGTGGCCATGGTAGCCCTGTTAGGGTCTGCCCTAGGATACCCGAGGGTGCCCAAGGACCCTTAGCCTTCACGGTTAGGCTTGTGATGAGCTGCCCGGAGGTGCACGGAAGGGCAGTGCATTGCCCAAACAAAATATCACAGCCCGTGAGAGAAAGAGAAAGGAGCTGCCCGAAAAAAGAAAAGGAGAGCTGCTCCAAAAATTTTGAGAATAAAAATGCTGATAAAACCCTAGCTGAGGGTTTGCTAGGAATGCCCTAGCTGAAGCAAAAAGTCGTCTTCAATAAATAGCAGCTTCACTTGTCAGAGCAAACTTGTATATGATAATGAGAAGACTTGATCTTTTTTTATAGTCTTCATTCACCTGTAAGTGGACCAAAATTAGAAAAGATAAAATAATAATATTTTAATCTTTTCCTAATTTCACTTTTACCTTCTTACCAAAAAGGTCTTTTTATTTATCTTTGAATTTTACCAAAAGTCCTTATTTATTTTTGACTTTCACCTGTTGTCTTTTTCCTGTGGTCCAAATGTCCTTATTTATTTTTGACTTCCAATTGTGGTCCTTTTCCTGTGGTCCAAAAGTCCTTATTTATTTTTGACTTTTGACTTTGGCCTTTTTCCAAGTGCCCCTGTGGTCCTTTTTGATTCCAAAAGTACATCATCATAAACCAAGAGAGTTACTAATGCTTTTATCTCACACTTTGTGTGACACCTAGATCTGGTACTAGGGTAACTTAACCAAGGGTAGCTAGTCCTTAGAGAAGTACACAAAGCCCATAGATCAAGGGTCAGAGTGCGACACATGCCTAGACCCAGTCTAGGGCTTACAGTGCCTTCCTAGTAACAGACCAGGTGCCTCCATTCTCCAAGAGAATGGCTACTCAGAACTAAACTGAGTCTATCGGTACTAGACTGGTCTACATCGTGGTCCTGGACCAGATGTCTACTCAACACTAGGTTGAGTCTACCCAGGGAAGAGCTGGGTCTATATGGTCTCAGACCAGATATCTACCATTCAACAAAATGGTCACTCTACACTGGGTTGAGTCTTCACCATGGTCCTAGACTAGGTGGTCCCATTCTCCTAAGAGAAGTGCTCTCAATGCTGCTCAAAAAAATCAACAATAATTCGCATGCCTTATTTCATTAGCGTGGAGTTTGACGCCACCCTCCTTCTCTCACACTAATATCCAATCAATCAAACCAAAGTTTAACTTAAAGTTTAATTCAAAGAGGATTGTAAGGCTTAGGGGGACCCATGCCATGTCACCCCACCACTCAAATAATTATTTTTTAACTTTTTCAAACTTTGACCAAGGTGCCAATTTGATGTAATTTAGCATTAAAATGCCCTTTTGATGCATCTGTAGCTGAATAATGCTCCACGGGGTGTTTTGGCTGCCCGAATGATGTGGAAAGTGGTCCTTATCGTAAAGTGGACGCTCTGAGTGTGAAAACGAGTGTCCCCACGTTAGAAACGGACTCCATATCTGACTTTTATTACACTTTGAAGTTTATTAATTAAACCATTAAAAAATGGCTTAAAAAATGGGAAAAAATATTTTTCTCGGAAAATGACAAAACTCTAGGGGGACCTAACACATGTCCATACGACTCAATCTAAATGCCTAACATGTTGAAAAACACTGGCACGAAGGCTCTAATAACCTCCTAAGGCTGAAACACCAAAACGACTACCCCAGCTTTGGAGGTGTGAGTGAAAAACTCAGAAATTATTAGTCGTTTGTTCAACAACCAATAATAACCAAGCGAAAAAACACTCTGGACTAGTCGACTTGAGTATGGGAAGCTGAGCCTTTTATAAAAAATTAAATGCTAGGACATTTTTTACAATCTCCACAAGGGGGGTATGAACATGTGTTACAAAAATTTCCGAACAGACTCCCAGAAAAAGGTTGGCGGACTTCTGAACTCTGATCATGAACAAGTGTACTTGTTCTACTCCGTCGACTTGCTTGAAAAAACCACCAAGTACATCTTAGGTGATAATATCTGGCTCCAACTGCAGGATGTGTGCTCGATTTGCTCATAGGGCAAGGAGAGGATACGAGAACACCAAAATCTCTGGTTTACATAACTTGTAAAAACATCTCAACTTGACAAGAAAACCTCAGTAGCACAAGCTTTATATAAAATCCAAATGAACCATTAAGTTGCTCTATTTAAACAAAATAGATGTAGCTAACTAATGAAAGAAAAGTTTTATTATACCTAAGTACAAAAACGGAAATGCAGAAAGTAAATGCTCTCTTTTAAGGAGCTTATTTTCCTACTCTAAGCATGATATAAAAATGTTAGGTGTAATAAAAAATCCAATGTAGCCACCTAAGCATTTTATTAATGTAAAAGAGTTTTTCCTTGTCTTTGGTTACTAGCCAAAGCAAGAATATCTTATTCAGAGAATGCAAACCTGCGTGATGATCCGAAATGGGTGGGTTGGGTGGGAAATCATAAGCATGAATAATGTCATTAAAATTCTTCCCAAACTGTTATGTGCTGGCGCAGGATGCTTCTATCCATGACTAGATAAGACTGATATACCAATCGACATGATGAGGCAGACTGACTACACCATTATACTGATCATCAGGGCTTATCGAATGATAACTCGTTGTATAAGCCCCAAGTTGCTCCAAATCAGAAGGAACCTCTACATGTGAAGAAGATGGTTGAGACTGATATTCCACTGATTGCATCACATTTGACTCTTCACTATATGACTTCTCTAGCTCTTCATTACTGATACCTTTGTGCGGCTCTGCATGATATGACTCTGAATGATCATATAAAAGTTTTGAATGCTCCTCTTCCATACTAGGATTTTCCCAGGTATCTGGATCCACGCTCCCCTCTATGGACGTATCGTAGATTGGACTTCCACAAATTTCTGAGTAGACACTCCCCTTGCTGGACATATCATAGATGGGATTCTCAATAAGATTTTCACAAGTTGGATTATCTATGAAATTCCAGTAGTCATCACTCCCATCTATGTCGGATATGAGAGAGCCTTCCTCGCTGGTATCACATCCTAGGATATAACTACCCTCCTCCTGTTCATAGTAATCATCCTTCGAAGTTTTGGTTTCAAAGATATTACAAGAAGCAAAAATTTCCAAAACTTCATCCCCAAGTGGTGAACATAGAGGAGTGTCATCATACACATCATGAATTTCTTCATAAGTGTCAATCTCTGTAATGGTTTCCTCATGAGGGCTTTCTGGAAAACTATTAGCATTGAAACAAATTTGAGAATACCTCAAATCTTCAATGTTTTCAGTTATGGTGACATGAGGAGAGTCTTCAACAATGTGTTCAATCATGGGTTCCTCGTGAAGCTCTTCAATAGGATCATCCCAGGTGTGCCCATCTATGATGGAAGTCATGGTCTCCTTCAGGTCCTTTAGGTAGGTGAAGGCCCTTTCTACGACAGTTACCATATCTCCCTCACCATTATGCCACCTCTCAAAAAACATAGCACAGAAGTCTTCAAGGGAGGTAATGCATTTATCAGGAAGACCACAAAACCATATCCAAGCACTCTTCTCCAAAGAATTACAAAAATCCGCATCATATTATCCTTATGAAGCATGTTGAGCTCATTCACAAATGAAAGAAAGGATATGATGTGATAGACAACTGAATCACCATTTCCACAAAAAATTGGAGCCTGAACATATTCTTTATCTGGGAGATATGGTTCATGGTTAGGAAAACCCGGAATGCCCGAGAAGTCGATGGGAGGATATGCATTGGAAATTTGAGCACGAGAATATTCATCATCCATATCGACTTATCGGTATCATATATCAACCATGTATTTTGTACTGAACCAGAGCTGTCAAATAATGAGCATTTAAAGTTTTACTATGTCGCATGAGCTCATCTACACACAATAAGTCTCAACAAATTGATGAGAAAGTAGGGTTTTATCCCTTCAATGGAGTTACCATGTGAAAATAAAAATATGCATTTATAAATCTTTCACAAAAATATTTTTTTTCTTTTCTTTGTAAAAATAAAAAAAGAAAAAAGTCAGTGGAGTCACCATATGAAATTTAAAGATCTACTCTAAGCATTCATCAAACAAAGAAAAAAAAAGGAAGAAATTAAAAGTCATACACCGGGAATAAAAAGATTTATCCCCGACAACGACGCCAGAAAATGTTGCCGCCCTTTCACACACCTAAGGGGGGGGGGTGTGGCAGAAATCTTCAAGCCACTTGGTGTGTCCTTGGGGGCAAGTCTCGAGTCAAGGATGTCACCTTGTTCTTGACTCCTCTGTTTAGGCCAACTCCTAATCGAAGCCAAGGGGGGTAGACCCTATTAAATTGCTAAGGTTGTTAAGGCTTAGTGTAATGGTGATGAATGAGTTATTTAGGAGTTTGATAAACAACAAAAAATAACACAAGATATTGCATGATTTTGGGTTTCTTTCCCAGTATGACCATGTGTTTTCGACAAGCATGATTGTGAAAGCATGACTGTGTAAAAGTATGACAGTGTGTCTCTCTACAATGCGACTGCATACTTACTCAGCATGATTGTATTGGGTATGACTGTACTTATTGACTAAGAAGTTTGGGTCAGTACGCTTCTGTTTTAAACCTCTTAAGCTCTCTCTCGAGGTACATAAATTGTTTGCCTAGTTGACTTTTTCGTTCGGTGACAAGATCAAATCTGAAATATATGAGTATCAGGTTGATCCAAATATTGGTTGTGATTCGTTACTGCTGATATCTACTGTACATTATTTTATCATGTTGTTACTATACGTGGCATTTGATGATTTTCGAGCACCAACTTTAACGCAGTGACTAATGGAGCGTTAAGTTGAAAGAGATGAAAATTATGTTTGTTTTATTACAGTTCAAATTTTATTAGAGTAGTACTATTATGAATCTGATTTTATATGTTCATGCATTAAAGTTTACTACTTATGTTAAAAACTCCTCTAACCCTAAAAATTTAACAACTTGAAAATGATATCCACAACCGTAAATTACCTAGATGGTTTTACTCATGGTTTTTGAGATGATGTGATGGTTTAAGCACTTGTTTTCACATTGTGGCACGTGTTCTAGCTATTTTATGCTTATCTTCGGTGGTCGCATTGCCCTTGGATGCACGTTCTTCTAGGTTGTTCCACTCTTTTGGCCTTTGGATTGATAAGGGTTGGTCGTTTGCACATTTATCTACGCATGGATTAAGGTTTGATGCACGTTTTTAAAGGGAATCCTTGTTTTAATGGGATTTTTTAACAACCACTGCCCACTTTACACTTATATCTATGTAGATCCACTTTATGTGGGTTTGGTTAGTATGATTTGAGTGTTCCATATGTTATTGACACACATATTGAGGTTGCCCTATGTTTGAGGAGTTGTTATAACAAATGGATCGTTGATTACACACTTATCTATGAGAACCACTTTTGGAGGATTTTGATAGCTTTATTTGAGGGTTGTCCTAGCTCATTAGCATATATCTTTTGACAGAGTGCCCAAATTTTTGTCAAATTAGTGCCAATAGATGTAAAATTGTTGCTAGATTTCCTAATTTTGATCATGATATAAATTTTGACAAATATTGAGGGAGTTATGGTGGTTTCAAATATGGCACCTTAAAACCCTCGTCGGATTTTGACCAACTTTTTGAGGAATGCCCCACATTTGTTGTTGAGTGTTCTTGTTATTTGTGAAGAGCAGGACTAATGAATACACATGGTGGAGAAGGGCTTGCACATAGGGCTAAGCTTTGCATGTTTTGAGGCTATCTTTGAAGGGTGTGCCAAAGGAGGAGGACATTTGGCATGAGGTATTTACTTGCTTGGTCAAAGATGATTCACTCGAGGAGGCATTTTTCCTGAGAGAAAGACATGTGCATCCCCTTCATCATTGTTGCTCTATGTTGGGCGTTTTTGTCTTGGAGAGCCCTATGATGTATTATTATAGTATTAATCTTGGAGGAAAGCATATATCTAGAAACATTTTATGGTTATCTTTTGGAGACATTTGTGGATCTAGAACCCACTTAATATTATTCTATTGTAAGGGAGATTGAGCACAAATCTACATAAGGATTTGTTGTCTCCATTGTTAGACAAGGTTGGATTGATAGGGCAAGCCTCTCTAAACTTAGTTGAGTATCATGTAGGAGGTGGAAGTGAAGGTACAGGCAAGTATATGTGCATTGTGACCCACTCTTCATTCATCTCTTTTCTCTTGGATAATTTGATTAGCTATTGTATCTTGTTACTGGGATAATCTCTAGAAGGAAACTTTGCACATGAGAAGGGATTCAATGTAAGGTTTTTAACCCTCCTTAGCCTTTGTTGTAATCTTGAATACTGTAGAATTTGCTTCTACAATGACAGATTTGGTATGGCACATGTTATGGTTTACTGATCTTTTAGGGTTGTATGTGATAGTGTGAAATCTGGTTAGGCTGTTCAATTGTTATAAGGATGTCTACCTAATCCTATTTGCTTATACTCTCATGTTATAATTTTCCTTCATTATTCTGTGGTTGCACATTAATTTTTGGTTGCAAATTTATAATGTTTATGGTGCATCTTGGATAAGGGTCCTCATATACTCTCACATAACCTAAAAATCTACTTGGACTAGTCATGGCACATCAGTGTATGGATTGACTATGTCTTCTCCACATAACTTTAAGCCCTCTTTGTTTGTATTACTTGATTCCATAACTTTTGGATTGGAACTGGTCTTAGCAACCTACCATCCATCAATTTCTTCTAAAGTATATCATAAAGTTACTTAGGGAGATGCCTTGTGCCGAAGGAGAGAGAGGGATCTATTGTGTTGACATTGGGTAGCTCCTCTGAGTTTCCTTAGGGTTGCACTTGTGTTTTAGGGCTTTATCATTTGAAGTGTAGGTTTGGGAGGTATCAAGACATTTGTTGACTTCAAGGTCATTGAGATACTAGATGACAAGGACCTCTACCCATCATTGCTAGGGATTGATTGGGCATTTGATAATGACGCCATCCTCAATTTGAAACAATGGGGGATGTTGTTTGAAAAGAAGGGCTGTAGGGTCATCCAACCATTGGATCCAATGCAGGGTGAATGGTTTGTGGATTAGGTAGAAGAGTTGTCGAATGAAGGTGGCTGAATTAGTTCTATGGCCTTACAGTCAAACACTTGGAGGACTGCATCAATTTGATGGCTGGCAAAAGGTTGAGTGGGAACAATGTTTGCTCTTATGCCATGGATTTTGAGGCCACTATTAATTGATGGTAGAATGGGGAATAAGAGTAGTCCATAGACTCCATACGATGTTACGTAGTGCTAAAAGTAGTTAGGTGGACTGTGGAATGGTGTAGAGCTATAGGACCTGCTTGGGTTTGATGGCACAAATAACACTGTCGAATTTGTGTAACAAATGGTGGAGCAAATTGTGCCTAAGCAGAGGATCATGATGCTGAATATCGGTTTGCATTAACCCTTGCAAGATGGTGGGCAATGTATATGAGCATGTTGCACTCGTGGGAGGATGTGATAATGGCATTACAAACAATATTCCTATCAAATATTAGGGCTTTGTCAAACAATGGCATTTTATAATCTAGTTCTATCAACTTCTGTCTGCAATTCAGTGGTACTTCTGATTAGGTGGAGCATGTGGATTGCCGTGAATCCCACTGGGCAATGCATGGAGTTCCTATTTAACAATAGGTGCAGAAGCTTGTGCACATCTTTAGAGCTGTTGTTGAAGAATTGTATTTGCAGGTAGAAATGCAATGGCAAATATCCAATTGGTCAAAACTACGAGAAAGGTTTTATGACACTTTTCGACTTTGTGGGAGGATAAACTGATTGTTGAGGTGATTTTAGCACATTCAATGTTTCTTGAAGATGGACCACCTGTAGTGTTTGATTGTAGGCTTTGCAAAGGAGGCTCTTGCAAAGGTAGACCCTACAGAGGAACTTCGACATTCGCGGTTTGAAGAAACTAAAGGTCATTGTATCGTCCATGATATCGGGGATACCAGCAGACCAGTCTTTTACCATAAGTTGTTATGGAGAAAGATAGTTAATATTGGCACAATGGATGAACCTAAGCTCGCTACATAGTGGACTACTGAGATGACCACATTGGCGCAAAGGTTGTAGCTCTACTTTGGGAGTATGCCATCTTGTTTTTGTGCAGCTTCACGAAGATGAAAGGCGTGGTGGGAGAACTTGACGAGATGAAGATAAAATTGAAGCTTGCTGCCCAGCTGATGAACAAGATGTCATACAGGATGGATCCAAGTAGGTTAAAACAAGAAATTGACAAGACATTGGTCATCGACTTATTATTTCCTGTGGAGGAATCAAAATAGATTATAGTCGGGTAGTTATATAGAGCAAGAAAATTGGTGGAAATGTGGACTCAATGAGGCCTATATACATGATCGCTTTTCTACACTATTTAGTGATGAAACTCTTGAGAAAGTGGCAATGAATAAAGCCTACTTCTTCACAAATGTTGTTTTTGGCTATCATCAAACAATGATTGTCGAGGACAAGAAGAAGACCACATTTGCCATTGAATGGAGGTTGTACCCCTTCAATGTCATGCCCTTTGAACTAAAGAACACGCCCACAGTGTTTTCCGAGGTGGTAGTTTTTGCATTTAGTGAGTACATCCATAGTTTTCTTGAGGTCTATTTGAATTTTGGATGATTAGACAACATATAGTATGCTAAATAATTGTGTTGCTAAACTTAGGTTGATATTGGAGACAGGTGTCGGTAGATGCCAATGTTGTTACATTGAAAACTGCATCTTCTGTACTCTTTCTGATATCCTTTTGGGTCATTGTTTGCAAGGAAGGATTGTTGGTCAATTTAGTGAAGATTGTGGCTATTGTGAATTTGCCCGTGCCAGAGAATGTTCCTATCTTGTGGTCTGCATTGAGTCACATTGGCTATTATCGTAGGTTCATTAGGGGACATGTGGAACTAACGACACACATGGAGGAACCACTTTGGAAATGTGTCTTGTTTATTTGGATTGCAGCTTGTGAGGCAGGATTTGTTGAGTTGAAACAATGGATGGTCACAACTCTAATTCCAGGTTTTTTGGGTTGGATTTTTTTTTTTCATTTATAAGTGGATGCATTTTGGCATTGTAATAGGGAATATATTGGCATAGCTAAGGGAAGGCACACAGAACTGCATGGTATGCTTCACTAGTAGAATGTTGTTTTGTGCAGAATGTAATTACCCAACTAGAAAATGCGAAGCATTGGCTATGGTGAATGTGCTACAGAAGTTCTGGGATTACTTGCTATTACCACCTGAAAGTGCGAAATTTAATTTACATTTTGAAAGCGTTATTGACTGCAGTGTTACCCCTCATATTGTATGAGGATCACACATGTCATTTTCATCACATCATTTGTGAAATTTTTTGTGGCTAGATATTTGGATTGGTAGGGGGCTACACTTGTGTTCTTGACTCGGAGATGGTGGTTCTTCATGGTTGAATGTTGGCCATGGTGGTTGGCTAGGAGGTTTTAGTTTGATGTTTTCATGGTGATTATTGGGGAGGGATACGTGCCTAACAAGTAAAATATTGCTGATAAGATGATGAGCTCCCTCTAATTGATGATTAAAAGGATACTTCAATATGGTAACAAGGCAATTAATTAACCCTTAAATATTTTAGGGAATGGGAACTCTTCAACTTAGGTTCGCCCTAAGTGTTGAACTGTTAATAATTGTATCTTTCAAAGTTTTAAGTAATGGATTAATTAAAGTGTTTAATCTTTGGTTTTCTAAGGTCTTTGTAGCGAACCAATCTGGTTCAAGAATTCATCTTGGAAATCGCAATACAATAGGGTCTCTCCAAGAACCCTATAAATGTTTAGTTCCGTAGAAGATTGACTTGGGGTGAGTAGACTCTTTCACAACTAGACAGTTTTGCTTGACACTTAGAAGATCACATCATGTTGTATCATCTACCATGATGACTTTAATAAAGAATTATGAGAAGACATTACACACCAGAACCAAGACATAACTTCTGTATGCTTTGAGGACAAAGCATTTTAGAAGGGGTGGGCAATGTAATGAACACAATAATTAAATATATAATTCTGTTATTTGTTTTGTATTTTTATGTCATATTCAACTATTTGTCATCCAAAATTTCCATACTTACATCTTTATCTGAATTTGTATCCGTATGATTGTAACTCATAAAGGGTTAAAATATGTCCTGCGTATTAAAAATATATGTAGAATTTGGAATGTATCAAATTACAGGGAGAACCTAAAGCAAAAGAATATGTCAAAAGAAACAAATTTTCTTTCTAAACAGACAATCAGAAATACTTGAATTGTAGAATATTGCTTCATTCATTCATTAAATTGAAGTAGAGCATTTCAAGGTAACAAGTGTCTGTTAGGTGTTTTTGTTAATGTGGTTGTTTTACTTTTAACAAGCAGTTGACACAGATAATTTGAATATGCTTATCTTGTATATTGGGTTTCTGGCCAATGCTTACATTAAGACACATCTTGTGTCATAAAAAACATTTAGTTTATGCAATGGAGGAGAAAAATTAAATTGGGGATTTTGTTTTTTAGTGACCAGTTATTGCTTATCCCATTGATTGCTTTCAGTCAAGCGTAGATACTTGTATAGTTTTCCCTTTCCTTGAAAAGCATTAATTAAGCCAAGGCCTTGAATGATAAGTAGTTTCTGATTTTGTTCTACTGCATATTATTAAAGTAAAAGGATGAGGAGTTTGTTTCTAGATGAAGGTTTTATTTACTTTAATTGACTGTCAGTTTTTGAGTATAATTTCTCAAATTCTATATCAAGTTGTACATGTGCCCTAGTTTGGTTAGTGAGTAAGGTCCTCCAATATTCTTTGAACTTAGTTATACAACTTTAATTGTTATCGTCTAATAATAAGTGTCCTCCATTTGACACATAATGTGTGGAAGCTTGATGTTGCCATTAAATTTTAGAAATGATCGTAATATGCTGAAATTGAAAAAGATAAAAATAGTTTGCTTGGTGTAACTCCACTTGCTTTCTTGTTATGTTTGTGTTTAATTTTAGCTAGCATATGTTTTATTTAGTATGTTACATTATACAAGTTGTGGTTTATTACTGTTGTTTCGTTACGACATCGAGCTGTTAAGTATATGATGTTTTCAACTAGGGGTTATATTTGCTATTATGATTTGTTCTCAAGGAAGTACTCCTATTGAGAAACAAGATGGAATGCTATTTATTTATTGTGTATGAGACAAGAAAATCTACAGACATTCAATACCAAAGTATACAAGCAGATTTATCAATTAGAGATTCTTAAGGCAAGTGAAGTAGCCTAATATTGGACATTCCAAACCTACCCTACAAAGACTAGAAGATAATAAAATAGCTCCAAATATATACATACTCATCCAATTTTAAGGCTTTCCTTTGATTTCCCGTAAGAGAGAATCATTATTTCCCTTGATTATTTCTTATTATAGTAAATGTTAACGACTATTAGGTCCATTATGTATGTATGAATCCTTTTTGGATTAGGGCTGCAGCCTAATTCTATTATCATTTGAGTAAGCTTTTACTTGGCTGCGATACAAACATGAATAATGTATAGTTCTTTTCATATTTGTTTGATTATGAATGTCTAATCTCAGTTCCACTTCCGCTAGGATCTTATGATATATTTCAAATGAAAAAAGCACTGCTACCGCAATCTAAGTCTTCATCCAATAGTGCAAATGAAAAGAGGGGTGATGGCAATCAAAAAGAATTCCTATCAAAGCTTTTGCAGCAACATTTTGGACATTCCAACTTTAGAGGACGACAACTTGAGGCCATTGAAACTGTTTTAGCAGGTTTGCTACTTATGCACTTCAATGCCTTATATTGAAATGTTAACATTGAATGCAACTTATCCCTTGTATTATTCTTTGCTTTTATTTATGAATACTTCTCTTTAAAAATTTAAAAATTCTTTCTTGTTTCTAAGGCATTTCTATCTAATCTTTAAGAATTATTGCATGAATGGTTCTCTATGTAGGCTAAGAAGATGATATTCATCTTGATACCTTATTTTTTCCTTTTCTGTGGAGGGTTATGCATATTTTTAAATAATTGCTGGGTTACCTTCTTCTTGCTCTCGTGCATTTGGTTTAAAAATGTATTTGATCTTAGATTTTTCATCAATATGTGTGTGTGAGGTCTAGTGCCAAATCTAAGCTTTTTTATTGTTCACCTCTTCCTTATTTTCATTCTTCTTGGGCCTAAAGAGCATATAGTTCTCAATTGGTAGAAAATAACATTTTATTGACTAGTGTTGGTGCATTCCCGGGAAACTTGATTGGTGTCTTCTTCTATAATATTTTTGAACAAAACAAAGATTATATTAGCTACTAGAGAATTTAAATACAAATTGAGAAAGTCAGGAGCTTGAATTTCTCATTTAATTGAAACGAGTGCTTAAAAGAGTGCAAGAATAGTGAAAAAAGTAAAAAAATGGGCACAAAGTGTGCACACACCCAACCTCAACAATGAGGCCCTAAATCAGCCTCTACATCAACCCCAAAATCTGTTTTTTGTGAACTTTTAAAGCACAGTTGACCTCGTTTGTGACCTTATAATGAGTTCAAAAAAATATAATGAGTTTTAAAAATTAAGAGTTCTGATAGTTTATTTAAAAGATTGTGTTATCCAACTTTTTGTACCATAGTTGGGTTACCTGAGGAGCTGCCGGTTGACAGACTTGTTCAAAGTTTGATTCTAGTGCATCAGTTGATCCGTCTTTATGTCTAGCCAATCTTTAAATTGAATAATTTTGACCATGGCCCTGCGGGGTTTGTAATAAAATGTGCTAGTAGGGTATTTTTGAGTGGTTCGGTCTCCTGATACGTAGAATCTCAAATAAGGTATTTCAGGGAGTTTTTTGCCCCTGACAATTATGCTTTGCCTTCGGCCGAGTATAATTGACGAGGTTTTCTCCCGCTTCCTCCAAAGCTGGAATGCCCGATGTTGAATTCTGGGCCTTGGAGGGTTATTAGAGCTCAACTGAGTGTTATAAACCTACTAGGCATTATTTAGGTATAGCATGGTCATGTCCTAAGTCATCTGGACATATAATTTTTTTTCGAAAAACTCTTTTTCGAATGGAGAAAAAATATATTTTTAATTTTTTAAATTTTTAATTACTTTTCCTAAGTTTTTTGGGTTAATTTTTTCATAAATTAAATAGAAAAAACTTGTTTGTGGTAAATAAGTCATCCGAGCTCCGAATTTAGTGATTGAAGGCTCTAACCTTAAGCCAAAAATCATTCTTGATTAGCCAGCCAGCCATAACCAACTTTCAGATCAACAATCGAACACATAATGCCTTTTTACTCAAAAAAGTCAGTTTTGAGTAAAAAAATGAATTTTTATTAAAAAATGATTATTTTGGAGAAAATTAAAACTCACCAAATTAATTCAATTTTAGTGAAATAAAAGGCTAAATGACATTTCATGGAGCACTTATGATGATTGGAGTTATCATAACTCAGCTTTAGTCATCATTAAGAGAGCAATTAATTTATTATCAGTTAGCAGACATGTCATCTCCAACGAAAGATGAGATGGAAAGCACTCATTGGTCCGTTGATTTGATCGAGGTGGATACTGAAGCTTACACCATCAGTGGGCTTCCCAAACCTAGCACAGACTCCAGCCATACCTAAAGAGGTGGTTTTACTAACATCCAGGAGCCTCCTTCACCCATTCACGCCCCTCCTCAGCAGTGATGCGCCTTCCACACGTGTGGGCTTGTTTGAGGGTGGATTTCAGTGTTTTCAATTGGAGTGGGGGCGCATTGCCTGGGTGGAGGCCTCCCCTCACTCCCGATCCTTTGATTTAGTTTTGGCTCTTCTGTTAGGTGGTCAGGCTGATTAGGTTATTTGGTTTGGTTTTAGGGTTTTAACACTCTCTCATTGTATAAATAGAGGCTCCTTTAGCTCTATTCGGATGGAATTTTTGGCATAGAAGCACCGGAGAATTTCTATTGTAATATTTTGCTTAAGATTTAATGAAGTTTATGACTTTGGAGGTCAATGCGGAAGCTCTTTGTTGTTCATGATTCACCATGTTAGGTGATACCTTTCTTTGCACCCTGCTTTATTGATTCTTAAGTATTTGGTTATATTATTGTTGAAGGCTAACAATCTAGCACCATATTTTATAATCCATGCTTTTCTCTTGAAGCTGTGTTGTTTTCAGGTGTTGTCTGGTATACAGGGGCTCTTTCATGGTTGACATTCATTCTGCAGGTTCCACAAGAAGTCATTCTCTTTCAGGAAGATCGAGAAGCACAATCCTTTTTGCCTCATCCATCATCAAACAAAAGACATCTTCTCGGTCACCTTTTCAGTGATTTGTTATTCAGTGATTTCTCCTCCTTCTTCTAGGTTGGATTTGGCCTCCTTCCACATTGTTGTGTGTATTTTCTTCTTGCTTTTCTTCGCTGCCCCGGTTTTTTAATTCTTTTGCCACCGCTTTTCTCCATTTTGGACAGCCCTAGCATGCCCTAGTTTTCCTTACTTTATTGCCCTAGTTTTTGGGCCCTCTTCAACCTTGTTTGTGGCCTTTTTGTCCACTTTTTGTTCGCTGTCCTATTTTGCATTTTTTATGACAGCCATTTGTTTTCTCTTTTGCTGCCCCGTTTTCTTAAATTTTTGTCTTCCTTTAGCTTCATAGTTGGGTGCCCTATTTTTCCCCTTCTTTGGTTTTGATCATCTTTTCGTTTTCTTGCCTTCTTTCCCTCATCTTCCTTTGTTTTAGCCCTCTTTTCGCTTTGCTCTTTCTCTCTCTTTCAAACTTCCTCTTTCCCTTTTTTGAAAAGTTTTGAGAAAAGTAAAAGTAAAAGTACTCTCCTTTTTACTCAAGTCCTAATATTAAGTAGAGTGATTTTGCTTTCATTTGAAAAGTCCTTTCAAGGATTAAAATCTTTAAGGCACTTTGTATAAAGTTTAATAAAAAATCTTGTGTTTGAGTGGGGTTTTTAAGTCCCCACTCTCATCCTCCCCCATTTGGGGAGGCTTGTGTTGTGTGTATGCTTAGATTAGTGCTTGTTTTCATCATTGATTATATCTCATGCTTAGATCACTAATTGTTGATTCATCACTTCTAGATCATTAATTAAGTTGATTACTCTGTTTTAAATTGTCCACCATTCTAAGTAAATCAACTATGCAAATCTCTTGAATCACACCATAAGGTGGATCAAGAGTGTTCTTTGTTGGAGAGTTTTAAGCAACTAATATCATCTTGTGCTTGTTTAATCAATTAATAATCCATAAGTAAGACTCTTGAACTTGCAGAAACATAAGTCAAGAGCACTCTCTATCAGAGAGCATTTTAGATTTGCATAATCTCCGCATTAGCTTCATATAGATTAGCTAAGTCTCTTGAACCACGGTCATAAGACGAGGTCAAGAGCGCTCTCTGTCGGAGAGTTTTAATTAATTAACTTAATAAAATTTGCAACTCACACCCCTTTAATTAATTAACCCCTTTTCCTCCTTGCCGGAGTGTGCTCTGACCGATCTTAGATCGGAATACCCAGAAACGACATTGGATCTCTAAAACCCACAAGAGGAACTTAACTAAAACTTTTCCACATAACCAACGCACCGACATTGTTCGATAAATACCGAGGCATGTGGGCAAATTCCAAGTGTGGGCGCCAGGCTACCCAATCTGGGCACTGGTAGTTAAGTTATTGAACACTTACCTTTAACCTCAGATAGGTCCGTCATGTCTTCGAACGGAGCCACTGAAGGTATTACCGGTTAGGACATGTAGCTACCATAAGTGAAGATCACAAATAAAAAACTCTTAAAACTTACCAAGAGCACTTGCAAAACCTAACATTCACTGGCATCTTTTGGGATTCACATCTTTTTATGCACGAAGCATCTCTGATAAGTTGACTCCATAGGCACTGGTTCCATCTTTTAGCATTGTTGATAATCTGGGCCATTTGTCCATCGAATGTTTGATTATAAATCATATCTGTGAATGCTTTATCTATTTCGTGAAGTTCTCAAATATTTGTCTATCTTTCAATTCCAGTGATGGCAACGTGGATTGCTTTGTCTTGTGTTCAATTCATCACATTAATCATCTTAAATCACAATAACTCCTAAACAACACCCATCCGCATCCGAAACATCTAAAAATTAACTTAAACATTGAGCCATAGAAAACTCTTTGTTAGGGACTACCCCCCTTGGCTTCGTTAGGAGTTAGCCTAAACGGAGGAGCTAGGAGTAGGTGACAGTACCTAGCTCTGTGCTTGTCCCCAAGGTCACACCTCTCCTACTTTCTCAAGTGAGGAGACAACTTTCGGAAGATTTCTGCTGCTGGTGTGCAATCGGCGGACAACAGATTGATTGTAATGTTTTTTTTTTGTTATTAATTTTGATGAAATGCATATCACGGGAAACCCTCAGTGCACTTCCTCTCATTTCGAGGATGGTACTTGGGGTAAATCGTTTGGTTGTAGTTTTGACAACGTAACCCGGTGGGGACATCAAGTAAGGCCCACAATATTCATAGAGGAAGCTAGCTCGCGGACTTGAGCCCCTGACCTCTGCTTGCAATTCATAGAACTACACCACTCGAGGTAACCCATTGGGCTTTTTTGATTTGTATGTTTTGTTAAATATTACTTGGTTCAAGTGACTAATTTTTTTGCTACAGGGCAAGTTTAATTACAGATAAAATTGTTGTCTTGTCAGGCTTTATGTGCGTGAAAATGAAGCCCAAGCTTAGATCAATTGAACGCACAAAATTGCTTGTAAAACATGCATAGATTCACTCAAATTGGAGACTGTATATGGTGCATAACACAAACTTCTATTGAATAAGTTTATCTCAACCAACCTCATGAAGTCATAGGCTGTCCAAATATATAATTACATCAGATATTCGAATGCCTAAGGAGGCAAGTTGAATTAGCACAAAAACAGGCTTACTAAAAAGTCAAAATCCCCCCTAGGTGCATAAAATACTTTCCAAATCTGTCAAGAAGGTCATGAATGGGCTGAATGAAGTGTATCAGCTGATAAGTGAAGGAAAGTGGATAAACTCATGCTTTTGGAAGAGAAAAAGATAGAGGATGAGTTGTACAAAAAACAATGCAGTTTTCTTAAGACTAGCTTTCACCTTTTGCCTTAAAAGTTAAAAGTTGTTGAAAAGCAGTCTAATTCTGGATAAGGCAGGAATGCACACTTACTAAATTAGGCAGTCTGATGGGTTGTCAGAATCTTATCCAGAATCTTTCCAAGGCGCTCCTGTAGGCAGTTTAGGCAAGTTTGACCATGTGGTGCAAGTGGATGCCAACTAGCTATTGTAGGACCTAGGAATTTAACAAAAAATGATTAAATAATATATCCTAAATATGGGAATGAATTTTGATTATTCTAACAATGTGTACACACATCGAGATTTTTTCTTTTAACTTCATAGGGTTGTCAAATCACATTTTTTTCCATTGCCAGGATTTTTGAACAACCTATCAATATTTATTTAAAATTGTTCTCTTAAACTATTTGTAGCACTTTACTGCAACCAATGTTATCAGCGCCCAACCGATTTTGACAAAATCCTTTGGTTGGATTGGTTTATAGGATTTTTGGGGCCAAATCATGAGCTTAGACTGTTTTTGGACGGTTCCATACGGAATCGACTGGTTTCAATACGTAATCGACCGATTTTCTCCAAATTAGTTGATCCTGTACAATAATGCTAGGTTGGCCCAAAAACAACAATTTGCAATTTTTTTTAATAAAATAAAAAAAGGGATCACGTGTGAGATTTTAATTTGACCCACAACCCCGTCTAACCTTATAAAAGGAGGTTTCCACCCTTCATATCAATCACATCTCATTTTTGGAATTTTTCCTTTGTTATTTTGCTTGAGCAACTGTGTATGGACTCATAGTATGGACTGGTTAAGGGATAACGTACAAACTATGTACGACAAAGGTGGACTGCTCAGTGTACAGATATATGATTAGATTGTAGACTCTAGAGTCTAGACTATAGTCATATGCTTATATTTTGACTTTAGAGGCCATTTATAGCCTCTTTGTTGATACACTTTTCTTCAGATATGTATTTGGTGGCATTTGCACTTGGTGCTATTTTGGTTTTATACACTCTTACTTGCTATATACATGAGAAACTTTGCATATTTGTGTATAATGGTTTGAGATCACATGGATGGACATGAATACATATCTATTTTTTGTAAATATAAATATTTGATGTATTTTAATTTTTTGCTCAACTGGTTTTTTATTCTGGTTTGTTTCTCGGTTTTTGTCTGGTTCCGATTCCTAGGGTCAATTAGTTCGACCATCAGTCCAGTTATGATAACATTGACTGCAACAAATGCGGTATAAAGTTTTAATTGTTTCATTAAAAGAAGGATTTAGATAGGCCATGTTGTCACAAAAACTAGCATCAAAATGCAAAGTCTCAAAAGGCTCTAGTCAAGTGCAACTATGGAAGTAATGCCACTGCCACCCAAAATTACTTTGCTTCTTAATGACTTGGGTAAATCAGTAGGTGGGATTTGCTACAAGCAATGAGGCAAATTACTTAGATTATGGATGGATTGTGATTATTACTGAAAGAAAGTATATGAATTGAAATCTAAACAAGTGTTGGAATAACTATCATAGATCAAACATGTAAGAAGCCAGGTTCTGGTTCTTAATACCAATGAAGAGAACCCTTCTTTGAAATAATATATATATATATATATATAAAATTGATGAGATGATCATTACAATACAATTCGGGACTTTAACTAGTCCATTTGTGTCTGTACGTGAAGAGACACGTCCTTTTTATTCTTTATTTAATTATTGAGTAATTATTTAAAATATTAGATTTATTTTCTTATTATTTACTAACTTTATTGTTTTATTATTGTTATGTATTTATATACATAACATTGCATTTATTTTCTTATTATTTATTAACTTTAATGTTTTATTATTGTTATGTATTTATATACATAACATTGCCACTGCCTTTAAAGGGAGATTTGTACTCAAAGCTATACTGGCTTATATCATCTTTCTTTTCTCTGCACATCAAAACATCAACAAGTTCGCCTTGTGCTTGATGTTCATACATCGCCTTTTTAAGTAATCCAATTCCCATATTAAAATTTATAGCTAAGCCTTGTTTATGAGTTGTTTCTTGGACATCTAAATCTTTTCTGTTTCCAAGGACATCAACTTGAAAGCCTTTCAAGTCATTCTTATACATGGTTAAGGGATCTGACAATTCTCTATAGCCCTTACTAGATAGCAATTTTCTAATCTAGTATGCTCCTCTTGAAAGAATCTTAAGACCGTGTTCATTCTTAGTGACCTTCCTTTGGTCAATTTCAAGGTACATTAGGTTGACACCATGCACATTACAGACTATGGATTTTGGAAGGTCTTTTGATATGTCTCCATTTGGAAAATTGATTCATCTCTCCTTTGAGAACTTCATAATATAAAATGAAATTTTGAATTTTGGTTTAAAACCAACTCTTGCTACAAGACACTGTTGAACATACTTTTCTTGTCTATTGGAGATCCAAAGCCCATTTGATTTGGGTGGACTGGTTCTTGATCTATTTTCGATAGCCAAGGTACCGATGTAGTCTTGATGATATTGGATATCTGAATAATGTCTAGGTTGGACTGTGATAGAGACTTGTCTTGTTGTCTCTGTTTTTGAAACATTGAGCATATCTTATCATAAAAATCATTATGAGTATATGTCGCCTCTTCTGCAATGCTATGTAATTTGATTTGATTCACAATGTTTGTCCATGTTTGATTCTTCTTCATTCATTGATGTATGATACTCTGTGTCATGATTGATTGTAACTCTGTCTGTTATCAGCTTCATTATCCTTTTTTGCTGCACATATGTTGCAATTGCTTTGGCTCTGTTACCACCTGAGTTGCACTCAATTGGACTTTCAAGCAAGCGGGCAAAGTTTGAACATATTATATCTTCGTCATCACTCTTTGTAATGTCCCTTCATAAACACACTTTGTATTTTAGTCCCAACTACCTTCCTTGTCTCTGTTCTGTTATATCCCAGTGGATGCCTTGTAACTTGTAAGTCAAAGTTTAGTATGTAACCTTATTGCATGAGAGGCTATATCAAATACTTTAAGTATCCACTGCTGTAGATGTCAGTGAGACAACTCAGGCTTGTTATTTCCACAAAATACTTAGTACCTTACTACTGTAAGTGGCTTTGTATACAGGAAATCTGATCGCATTTAATTTCAGGAAGTGGATAATCTCAAATGTAGATTGTGTGTGTACACCTCACTAAAACTTCACAGGGCCTGCTGTAACTTTATATCTACCAAGGTTGACTTGGCTTTCCCCAACAAACATGACAAGGTTTACTGCTGTAGCTTCATACAAGACTGTTCATATGGAGATTTTGACAAATACTTTGTTGTTTAACTGATGTAGTAGTGAGGTAGAGGATTTGCAATAGAGAAACTTGGTTTTTTTTTGAGTTAAGTGTTATGATTCGTAGCCCAATGTTATTCAAAATGAAGTGGTTCAAGAGATGGATCGTAGCTTCAACTTCGCACAAAATAACCATACTTAAAGCATAACTCAGATCTGATATTAATTAATGCAGAGGTGGAATACATGCCTGGGAAATGACTGTAGGTACTTTAGGAAGATGGAAAAACTCAGCAAAGTGATTTGTGAATCCCAAGAGACCACGTTTCCTTCATGTGAGAGTTTACAATAAATAGTGCTGTAGAGACCACGTCTTCCTCTATTGATGGCCGTCGTTACATTCTTCACAAAATATGAACAGCTGTTTCTTCTACACGATTTGGCAATGCTTTCAAGTGGCAAGAGAGTGTCTCCTCTTCAGGCAGCTGACACAATCTGATAGAGTATCTTTGGTATCCCAATACAACTGATTTTTCACATGATTTGCAGCTCTCTGAATCAGATATGAGCCCCCACGATTTCAGTAGAGAATAATGTGTGCATCCTCCCTGTGTGGATAACTTGCAGCTGGAAGTTATGATTTTCTTTCCTACTATTTCCTCCACCCAATAATATTCCCAAAAATGCAGAGCGTGCCCCCTTTGGTACTAAACATGGACAATGAGTGCGCCTCCCTCCAATAAATTAATAATGGTTCAGCTGTAAACTCAGGAAAAAACCAGATCTGGAAACAATAATGCAACCCCAAATAAACACTAGAAACTGAAATAAAACTTTGCTTAATCACACCTCTGAAGCTGAAGATGAAACATCAAACCATGGCAATGAAGTCCCACTGAGAAATCTGAAGAGACTCTTCCATAAAATGGCTACGATAGATAGTCCCACTATTGAAACCATTCATCTCCTCTTAGGGTTTCGTCCAAGAGAAGTTTGAATCTCAAGGGCTCTCTATTTGCAAATGCAATAAACAAGAATGAGAGAATGAACTCTCATTTCCCTTTTTATAATTTCACTCTCCCCCTTTTAATGACTTTTCAACTTCCCTTGGGTTTTCTCCATTTAAAATTTAATAAAGTGGGTTTATGGAGAAAAATGCTTCATTCCACTTGTTAATTTTTAAATTGAGCACTTTATGACATAACTTTAACTTTTCCGCTCAATTTGTCATAAAGTGACTTTTATAAAGTCACTTTAAATAAATTAATTACTAACGTCACTTTATCAAGTATTTTTGGCCTGTGTGACATTAATAATTAATTAATTCCTTTTTCGTCGACTATAGCCTCTGGAAACTGAATAGGCTAATGAGTCGCTCGTGGTGACTACTCGGAAAAGGACATTACATTTGGCCTTCCAAGGCCATTTTTTCTCTTTTTGACCACATGTTCATACCCTGCGGGGAAGTTGTAAAAAATGTGCTAGCATGCCTTTTTTGTAAAGGACTTGGCTTCCTAGGACTTAAACATCAATCTGGGTATTCCAAGGTATTTTTTCCTTGTTAATTATATGTTGTTGAATAAACAACTTATAATTTGAGTTTTTCACCTGCTCCTCCAAAGCTAGAATGGTTGTCTTGGTGGTTAAACCCTGGGAGGTTATTAAAGCGTAATGTACCAACTAAGAGATTTGGAACACTAACTCAGACACCTTAACAAACAACATGATAGTGTTGATTGAGTTGTCATTGATGCCAACATGGGACTTGCAGTGGCCCCTCAGGTTGTCATTGATGCCACCAAGGTCTTCTACAGTGGACAAGCTGGATAAACAAGTATGGATTTAATCATGGACACTTGCATATGTTTGGCATGGGTCCATAGTGCAACTTGATCATGAACCAAATTCTCGATGGGATACAATGAGAGGGGTCTCCTCTTTATATAGCTTTTGAGAGACACAAACCCTATCTTACTTTTTCATCCAACGGTTGAGATTAAAACATCATCAATGGTGGAGATTACATCTTTTATTTTTACATGGATCAATACAATTGAAGGGGACAAATTACTTCATAAAGCCCATTTTTACAACATGATGAATCATTATTTTTGCAAGTTTGACACTTAGGGGACATGGGGAGGTCATTAGGGCCCCCCCATACACATTTCTAAAGATACAACTTGATTTACACACTTTTATTTTGGCCATTTTAACCAATTTTGCCCTATGGGTGACGTCCTCCCTAAAAGAGCCAAAATAATAATTCGGAGCATGAAAATGGATGAAACCGGTGCTAAATAATCTGGAGAATCAAACTACATCATTAATAATCATTTCCTTGCCATTTCCTTGACCACACAAGCCAAATCGATTTCTTCAGTGATTTCCATAGTTCATTTTTTTGTGGTACAACCTCTGAAAATAAGAAAATCCATCATAACTTCCTTCATGATGAGAACCGAGCAAACTGATTGCACAAAAGTGTATGGAGACATGGTAAAATGGTACCAGTGACTACTCATACCCCCTAGATCATTGTGGCGCCCTAGGAGTACCATACTGACTGGAATCTGTGATAAAAATACGATCTAACCAATAATAATGTGATAATAATCACTGATCTTGAAATCTGGTGCCAAACTCTGGAAACTGAAACCGCAATATTGGTCCTGGGCATGTCTGGAGCAAATATAAGCACTGTCAATTGTTTTTGGTCATTGCCTTGGGAATTGTGTTTGACTTGATCAACTGGTTTGACCGGGTCAAAATGCCCAAATTGAAGGTGAGATGTTGAAAAATCGTCGATTCCTCTGGAAGTCTCTTTATATGCCATACTTACAAAGTTTAATTTGTTAGTGCTGGATGAGGATGGAAAACAAGGCTAAGGAAACAGGGTCACGACCTTTAATTGATTTTGACCATGTGATCTCTTCAAATGATGACAAATGCACACAACCATAATGACATATGCATGACATAATAGCAATAGGGGATGGTGGTGTTTCACAAATGGATAAAGTACTTGGGCTTGTTTCCTTCATGCTCTAAAAAGTTATCCATTAAAAGATTTAGCAATTTGCAACACTAGTCAACCTCTAAAGGCAGGTGCCCTGGAAAGCCTTCTGGGCTTCCAGAAAATGACAAAGGCATAACCTTGATAGGACAAGTTTACTCGGCAGTCAAGTCAATTTTGAGGAGTTAGACCTAGGCCTAAAGAAACTCCATAAGGGTGGGGAATCTTATAAAGGGATAGCTTGTAAAAAGAGACCAAAATGAGGCTCAATTTGGTGTGAAAAATAGCTAAGAAGACTCCCCTGAACCTATGACAGCTGTAGCATGAGTATCGAAAGACAATAAGTAGGTTCTAAACGAGGATACTCATGTGAGGAAAGTCCTATCCATAGAAGAACAATGGCATAAACGAGGATACTCATGTGAGGAAAGTCCTATCCACAGAAGAACAATGGCATAAACGAGGAACTAATAGTTAAAAATACCATAGTCCATGGTCAAAGTGTTAATGCTAGGATTAAGATGGATTAGGTATAAATGCAAAATGACCAAAAACCATCCTATATGAGCGAAAAAAACAACTTTAAACGACCATAGACTTGTCATATTGAAGAAAAAGATATGGCATTAGTTTGATTTTATATAAAAAATATGAACTATAGGGAAAAAACCCATTTTGAAAATAATTTTTCTATAAATAGTTCAAAATATAAATAAAAAACTCACCATTTGATTTTTTACCAAAAATAGACAAGTTTTACCTCTACCTTTGATTGCTCGGTGTGGACGACTTGGTGGACAATTCTTGAAACCGCAAGTGCCAGGTAAAACTACACTCCATGCTCTTTTCTTTGATCCAAGCAAATTTCAATTTTTGGCCCAATTTTTATGTTTTCCAACGCCTTCAAAACATGAACGTTGTGTACGCGGGTATGGTATATCAACAGTCGCATACACGCGTTTAGTACGCGGGTTGCCCGAAGGAAAGTCGCGTACAGTACGCGACTTGTCCAAAGGACAGTCGTGTACACTGCGCGAGGTAGACAAAGATTACGTAGGGCCAAAAAATCAATTTTTTATATGAATCTAATGGTTTGTTTATCAGATTGAAATATGGTGCTTGAGTGGAGGGAGAGGGAACATGAAGACATGGACCAAGAAGCTCTACAAGATGCCCCCATGGTAAATGCTTTGCGTCAAAGTGGGTTATTGAAATTCTTCTGTACCTCACCTATGCGATCAAATGTTCGCCTATTAGAGTTTTTGATAAACTATTGGGATCACGATCTTGGTATGTTTGACCTTCAAGGTGAGTTTCTAGAGGTTACTTTGGAAGATGTCTATTTTATCTCCAGTTTATCACGACGGGGAGCTCCAGTGAACTTGGAAGGTATCGGCAGAGGCGGTGACCTTCTAAGTGTACAGAACTACATAGATATATACTGTGAGCCTGGCACTCAAAAGAGGGGTAGCTGCACTCCTATTGTTCATATTCGCAACTTTCCCTTACAGGTATTGGCGAGTACTATAGTGAGGGTTGCAGGGTCATCATCACTTCATCTTGCAACTCGAAACCAAATGAGACTTGCAGTGGACTGTCTACAGGCAGCTCTATATGACTGGTGTTCGGGAATAATCCCGATAATGAGGAAGTAGCTCTTTGATTGCAAAAGAGGCAGGCGGAAAATTTTTGGTTATTCCAACATATTTGTAGCCTTTTTCTTTGAGAGGGTGCCCGGTTTGAGTCCTGCAGTACCATTACCAGTTCATTCTCCCCATTAGCTTAGACTGAGTAGGTGGGGAGAGATCTTCCTCCGCCAGGGAGGCGGTGGATCGGTTCAGAGCGTATACGACGACGACTTCTACTTTTGGTGGGAGCGACAGTTACCAGCCTTGGAGCAGTTTCCATTTGCTGGACTAGATTTCCGAGGTGATACCAACCTTGTCCTCCCTCCTGGAGGAGCATGGGGAGAGTCGGGTATTTTTGTTTTCAAATTTTAAAATTTTTATGAATTTTAATTATAAAGATATATACATATGTAAAAGAATTTTTAATCCTTTTAAAATGTCAAAATGCAGATATTGGACCAGTCTGCCCTGTTGGGCATCCACGCATGTATGTGCGTCCTGTGGTGGGAGAGGACCAGGGTTTGATTAGGGTTCTTGAGGGAAAGTTGGCCAGGCTTACCCAGAGAGTACCTACATTACGCATTGAGCATATCCCTGCCGTCATGCAAGATCTAGTGCTTGGTATACCACTTGTTTGGATACGTCTTATGAGGCGGGTAGCAAGAGCAGTACTTGTGTATATTGATGCCGTTGAGGCTGCTGCAGCCAAGGAGGCTGAAGAAGCCCGAGAGCAGGGTGATCAGGGGGACCAGGGTAGTCAAGCTTAGACTTAGGAGCATTTTATGGACTTTGATCCATGTTTTGTATATTTTTTGTATATTATACAGTTATAACTGGATCTAAGGATCAGAAACTCAACCTATCTATATGGACAGATATTCACACACACACACACACACACACACACACACACATATATATATATTGTGCCGGTTTTATTTACAAGTGTTTTGTTATGTGTCTGCTGTATATTTTTATGCAAAATGTGTTAAGTGCCAATCCAAGATATAATTAGCATACGCATCAGTTAATGAATTTTGATTTCTTGGAATATGATTGAATGTAATAAGCTCAAAATTTCTTTCCAATAACTAAACTGACGTAGTAAAATAGGGTTCCGCACCTGATAAGCTTGACTGAGCTGGGAACCACCAGCTGAGAGTCAAGTCGGACTTCCAGCTGAGTGATACCACGTGACAAAGCATCCCATAAAAGCTCAATGACAACCCTGTATTCGGCCACATTATTGGTAGCAGGACCTAAGCAAGCGCCTCCAGAGGCGACTAGTTGTCCTGAGGGTGAGTAAATGACCCATGCGGCTGAAGCCAGATTACAAGTGTGGCGAATGGCACCATCAGCGAAACCTACGAACCACTCGGAAGACATCTGTAACAAACAACAGATGGTATAAAAACACGAACCGACGAACTATTGTACATAAAAATACATACAATAAAATACAAGAAAAAGCGCTAAGCCTAAGCATAGTACTTTTTCAAGTAGAGCCCATTTCTAGGCTCAGACAGCTTATTCCCTTCGAAATTTGTCAATTCATATGCGTCCTTCTTCAACACCTTTGACACGACATAAGGTCCTAACTACATAGACCTGAACTTTCCTGCCCCCAGGGGTTCTTTGTCCTGATCCTAGAGCAAGACAAGCTCCCCTTCAGAAAAAATCCGAGGATTGATCGATTTATCATATTGGCTTTTTACCCTATTTTTATGAGCTTCGTTTGTTGCCAGAGCATCTCTACGTTGCTCATCTAGATGTTCTAAATGTAATAAACGTTCTTCCAGCTCAGTCGTATTAGGTAACACATGAATAGCAATATTTAAGGATGGGATTTCGCATTCGACCGGGGCCACTGCTTCCACTCCGTGAACGAGTTGGAAAGGTGAAAACCTTGTAGCAGTTTTCACATTGGTTTGATATGCCCAAAGTGCAGGATACAGCATGATGTGCCAGTTGGAACGGGCTGCATTAATAGTACGTTTGAGAATAGTCTTCAAAGTTTTATTTACAGTCTCGACTTAATCGTTTGCTTGAGGATAGAACGAAGATGAATGTTCTTGTCTAAACCCTAGCATAGTGGTCAATTCAGTCATCATACTATTTTGGAAGTGACTGCCATGGTCAGTGACAATCTCTTTAGGGATACCGAATCGTGCGATAATTTGGTTGAAAATGAAAAAAGCTGCAGTTTCCTCGTCAACTTTAAAGGTGGGCATCGCCTCTGCCCACTTCGTGAAATAATCAACAACGACAATGATATGTTTGTGCCCCCCAGCCGAGACTGGGTTGCACGTCACGTAATCTATCTCCCACTTCGTGAAGGGGCCCACTGAGATGACGAGAAATAACAGAGCAGGATGCGACCGCATCTTTCTGGTGTAAAGCTGACAAGGATGATAGCGCTTCATGGCTTCCACACAATCTTTAAAGATCGTGGGCCATAAATAACCGGCACGTAAGATCTTCTAGGCCATTGCTAACCCAGATAAATGACCCCCACACGCTCCACTATGGGCATCATTTAGGACAATCTCTGCTTTTTTGTGGATAAGACATCGACGCAAAACGGAATCTACCCCCTACGATATAAAGTATCTCCAATAATGAGGTAGTTCTTGGCATGTATGCGTAGTTTACGCCGCTCTTCCCGCAAGAAGGCTGCAGGGTACTTCAAAGTTTGGAGATAGATAAGTATATCTCCATATTAGGGGTCAGAGGTGGAAATAAAAAATATATGCTCATCTGGGAATGAGTCTTCTTCATGGCTACATCTTCCTCAACTGGAAATTCTGCAATGAGCTCAACAAAAACTAAGGATTTCTTGGATTTGGCGGATTGGAAATCTAAGTCAAACTCCTGAAGAATGATTATCCATTTGTTGAATTTGCCTCCAACTATCCGTCGGGACAAAACATATTGAAAAGGATTAACATCCGCCACTACCATCGTGATCCTTAGTAAGATGTAGTGACGCAACCTTTGAACAGCATACACAGCTACCAAGGCCAACTTATCGACGTGGGAATACCTAAGTTCAGGGCCAGTTAAAGCACGACTGAGATAGTAGACGACATGCTCTTGGAGCTTATCGTCTTCCTGGACTAGTACTACCCCTATGGTCGACTCAGATGTGGCCAGATACAATATAAAATCCCGAGAGTAATCTGGCGGGCGCAATAATGGTGCCGACAACAAAGCTTTTTTTAAGGCCTCGAATGTAAGTTGTGCAATTTCATCCCATACAAATGGGGTGTCCTGTTTCAACAGGCGGATGAAACCTTTAGTAATCTTGGCATAATTTACAATAAAACGTCGAAGGAAGTTGGACTTCCCTTGCAGGCTTTGAAGCTGCCTGATAGAACAAGGAGGAGGCAGATTTACGATGGCCTCAACTTTCAAAGGATCCACTTGAATGCCTTTGTTGGAAACAATGAATCCGAGCAGCCTCCTTGACTCGACACAGAAAACGCACTTGTGGGGATTCAAGCGAATTTTGTATAATCTGCATCGTTTAAAAATCAAACGCAAGTGATCTGGGTGATCGATCCTCTTACGAGAATGTGCTGGCAGATCATCAAGGTAGGGTTCGACAATGGCTTTAATGTCATGAAAGGAAAAATTCATTGGCCGCTGAAAGGTTGCCCCTACATTTTTCAATCCAAAGGGCATTTTCTTGTATGCGAAGGTACCCCAAGGACAAATAAAAGTTGTTTTATGTTGGTCTTCCGGTTTAATTTGGATTTGATTATACCTGGAGAAACCATCCATAAACGAAAAGACTTCACTTTCCGCACAAGCATTAATAGTTTGATCTATAAATGGCGTGGGGTAGTTGTCCTTGGGATAGGCTTTGTTTAGATCTCGAAAGTCAGTACAAACGTGTATAGTCACTTGCTTTTTGTCCACAGGAACAGGGTTGGATACCCATTCCGTCAAAGCTATGGGGTAAATGAAACCGGCTTTCAGCAATTTTTCAACTTCAGCCTTAACCGCTGTCGCTTTACGCGGGTTGACAGGTCTCAACTTTTGTCGAACGGGTCTAGCATTAGGGTAAGTTCGGATTTCGTGCTCGACTATTGATGGATCAATGCCTGGCATCTCCTCATATGACCAGGCAAATACGTCGCGAAATTCCTTAAACAAGGCTGTATAGCTCGCAATCTCCTCCGGAGAGCAGTTCGCGCCAATGTGTACATTTTCCACGACGTTTGGGTTTGCAGAGATGTTGATAGAAATCGTAGTGGAAATGTTTGCCATATTCCCCTCAACAAATATTCCTTCCCTTGGTAAAGGATTAATAGGCATATCAACATCCCCTGCCAGTCTCATATGGAACTCCCGGTTCTCGATCCTGCTTAACTCTGGAAGAAAATAGGATCGATGGTGAAGATCTTCACAGATATTATCTCGTCCGCACATGGCTTCCAAAATGACTTCATCCGAAGGTAAAACCATATCTAAGCAATCTCTAGAATGCAAAGAGTTCTCTGCCCAAGCAGGCAAATAGGCTTCTTTTGGCACCTCTGAGACTGTGAGAGGGACCGGAAAGGGATCAATAGCGGTATGAACGATAGCTTGATAAGCTACTTCCGCTGCCGATAAGGGCACTTTAGGTTCATGGTGTGAAGAAAGAACCCAAGGATCTGTTCTATCAACAACTGTTGCTATAGAATTCCCTACACTAGTAGAACCTAGATAATTAATCGGAGCTGGAATATCAAATGTGCCCATCAATGATGCGTACATTCCAACCCCTAAGCTCTCTGAAGCAGGTCTAACCTGATAAACCAATGGTATAGTGGACTCGTTAATTTTCGTGCGGCCTTTTCGAGTAAAATTGAGTTGGTCTACAGTAACCAACTTCCCTTTGTGTGGAAACACTACCACCCAAAAAACGGCCGATGCAATAGCTGACATGGCATAAGTCCAACTTCTCCCCAAGAGCAAGTTATAATCCAAAGGTGCATCAATTACCTCTACCTCAACAGACATTGCTTTCCCTGCCAACTTAATCTCGAAAGCCGGTAGGATACCATGTGGACGAAATGACCTTCTGTCGAAAGCAGTAAGTAGGGACTTCGATGGAACCAACTCTACAGATCCAAGAGCTTTCAACAAGACAGGGACATGACACATGTAGAAGCACCCTCGTCAACAACTGCCCTTCCAATGGTTTTTCCACCATGGATGACATCTATTGATAAGGCTACATGATATGGCAGGCGAATTTTGACATCATACAAATTAAATTTCGCCATGAGGCTCGATGAGTCCATACTGTCTAAGGTTGCTAAGAGTGCATCCCGCTGGGCGGGACAACTCTGTAACACCTCTAAGCCGACATTGCACAAGGAGTCTGGGCTAAATCTTCAACTACAGAGTAGTTTGCTGCAGCCCTAGCATTAGGATTGTGCAAGGTTTTCTTGAAGACACCTTTCGGTATCTTGGGCATAAGTTCGGCAGGCTTCTCAATCGTGAGAGGGTTGGAAGTTTCACCTATTGACTTACCCTTCTTTGAAGCCTCTTTTTCATAGTTCTTGTTCCTGGTTTGTAGTAAAGTCTCGGATCGAACCATGTTGATATAATTGGGGTCAGGAGCATTTGGAGTGTCCCCTGCTGCATTTGAAGCTGAAGCAGAATTCTGTCCTTGGGGAAAAGGATCCTTCATGATAGCCGGTTGTTGGCCTTTTAACAGCTTCTGAGCTTGTTCCATAAGGGGACATAGATGGGTCAAGTGATCTTCATGGCACAACTTACATGGAAATTTCACCTTCTTCTTTTCTTTTTTGCCCCCATCAGCATTGTTTGTGGGATTTTGTTTGTTTTGGTTTCCCTCACCCTTTTTTTCTTTCTTTTTTTTTCCCGCTGGGCTGCTGATTGCCCTTCTGAAAGGATTGTGCAAAAACATTTGCATTTTGGGGTGAAGGGGCAGCCTTTGTTGCCTCCAACGTAGAATGTTTGACAGAGAGCTATTAGAGCTGTTTAGCTAAAGATTCTACAGTGGGAGAATTCACAGAACCAACCACACCATCGGCATGGGGTCCAGGCTTAGGTTTCTCTACTTTGTGCGTTGGCCTTGGTGCCTCAGGGATAATTTCATATAAAATCCCAGACTGAGAATATATCAAATCTAGTTGCTGGGCCCTGAGGATAGCTTCTTCCTCATTGGTCACTCCCGAAGTAGATACATCCTTAGATATATATGGCAATAGGGATTTAAGGAACCATTCTAATAAGAACTCGGGAGGAATAGTGGCTTTGATAAGGCTCTTTTGTCTTCTCCACTCTTGGATGTGATCCGAAATGTGAGTGGACTTGTCCTGCCGAAAGGTAGACAACAAGTCTGTCCCGAAATCATATCGGACAGAAAGTTGGAAGTGACTAAGGAATACATTAGCCAAGTCCCAAAAACTGTTAAACGCAGCAGAAGGTAATTCAATATCCCATTTTGCTGTAGTATTGGTTAAAGTTCTTTGGAACAGCCTCAATCGAATTGAATCTTCATTCAGTGACTTGGAAGAGCACCACAAATGGAAAGTGGTGACATGAACTCCTGGATCATCACCAACTTTGCCTTGGAATTTTGGGATATCCGAGGGTAGCTTGGTAGGAATGGGTGGCCAGGAGGAGTTATGTCTCACTGGGTCATTCATTAGTTTCGACAAATCTGGAAAATTTAACGTTTCTAGGAAAGGGAGCTTGGGTCTAACTAGAGCACTAAAAGTACCAGCTTGGGGATTAGAGGGACTTGCCCCCATATTCCCATATGTGAAGGTGGGGTTACCCCTTGCTGCCAGTTGCAAAGTGGTCGGGCTGCTTTGGAAAGGATTCCATCCATAAGCTAGCGGATTGTTTATGTGCGGTGCAGTATATGAGGTTCTAGCTGCCCCAGTCGAAGCTGGGGTTTGGAATACAGGAGCATGTATCCCTCCGCTGAAAAGCGAAAAAGGAGAGCTCGTGAATGGAGCTGAAACCGGAGTTTGAAAACCTTGACCATAAGGATTAGGGTTTCTGAATTGCACCCCTACATATGTGGGTGTTGGGCCTACATATGGAGTGGATGGGGGAACGTGCCCCCCATTCCAAGGAAAACCTTGGACAAAAGCCGAGGATCCTATAGGACCACTCAGAGCAGTGTGTGCGAAGGAAGTAGGAACTGTAGGTACATTAGGAATCCCAGTGACCATACCGCCAGAAGCACCTACTAAACTTGTGGGAGCCGGTGGTTGAACCACTCGGTTAGCTGGAGTGAATGGTGTAGTAGGTATACTTCTTCTAGGGGCACCTATCAAGGGAGGTGGCACCCCTTCAGCCGGAGCGGCTGAGGTGGAAGTAGAAGAACTTTCTCCTGCAGTAGACATTATTCTGCCCAAAGGGACACCAATCACGGGTGGATTGAAAGGATGAACCTAAACGATCACCGGATCGTTTAAGTCAATTAGAGGTGAATTAAAATTCCTTGCAAACTCGTCAGCCTGCAAGTCTTCTATCTCAACTGTGTTTAAATTAAAACGGTTTGCCCTAAGTTCTGGTTCACCTGAAACTTCACTAACTCCTATCGGTTCAAAAGAACCGTCCGTGTCTAATCTCCGCCTTTGAGGGGGAGGTGGAGGTTCCAATGTGATAAGCGGAGGAAGGTTTTGCAACCTTCGTGACCTTTTGACAGATTGGTCCTCCACGATTGTAAATTTGACTCTTCACACCCTAAGGTCGGCTAAAAACACAGACAAACCACAGAGCAATCACTGCAAAATTTCCTAAAGTTTCAACAATCACAAGGGGTATAAGATATGCTTTCCTGAAGAAAGCTGAGAGACAGTTTCTTGGCATCCTTGAAGAGGTTCTTAGGCACAAGCGGAGGAATCACCCACCGCCCTCCTACACTTTCAACAAGGGTTACCTTCCAAGCCCGTCCAAGGTGAACCAGAAATAGCCTTTCGGTTTACCTGTGTATAAACCCTAGATGTCCAAGAGACTAGAGGCTACCTTAATTATATCAATAGTTTGGGGGGACAGTCGCAAGCCTGATTCGTACGCATGGGCAGGGTAGCAAAGCCCGAAACTCTGTCTAGGACAGAATCCCCAGATGCGTAAAAACCTTGGTCTACATTTTGACAAGGAATCGGAGGGTTATCTCCTCAGTCCAATGCCTCCACGCGGCCTCGTGCTTAACTCCCGTTTGAGAGGAGCTTCCCAGATGCTATCAACACAGAGAAGGATTTACCTATCGATCGACCAACTACGTCTGAATTTAAGTACTTATGGGGAGTTTACACTTCCTATCCCACAAGTCTAGCCTAAGCTAGTAGGTGTATGACCCTATAAAACAAAACTTACTAATAAATTTAAATTACAATGTTCATTTTAAGGGCTGTTCTTAGTCAGAGGGTAAGTGGCGTGAATGACTATGATGTTATAGGCTCGATAAGAAGAGTAAAAAATATGTATAAAATAAATTCCAAAGCAAATTATAATTACTTAAAGCAAGCTTTTTGTTTGTTTGTTTGTAAATATGAACTAATGAAATTGCAACTAGGAAAGAGAAAGCTAAGACTTATTTTTGTAATTTTTGAGATTTTATTCAAAAACTGAAAATAAAATTACAATATGCAATTCAAATGCAAATGTTTCCAATGATTTTCCTTTCACTTTTCAAACTCTTCAAAAATTACTATGCACCTAAATGCAAAAATTCTTGAGTATGCTTGAATAATCAGACTATATAAAGCAAGCAAAATGAAGTATAGCAGACTTATAAGAACCAAAAATCAACCATCTAAGGAAGAAACTTGGCGAACACCTAGCTTGGGAAGACACAATGAATGAAATCCACCGAAATCAATAAAAAGCAAGTGACAAACCGAAACTACTTGGAAATAGTACGGGGTACAAGGTACCTAAAACCCTGATCACTGATTTAGATACACAGCACTTGGACCTATCACCCAACAGGATAATCCACCTCAGATTGCTAAAAGAAAGAAAATTCAAACAACAAAAACTCAAGGGCTTACTGAAAAGCACAAAGTATGGTTCACAGGGCTTTCAAACCTACAGTGAAGTGCCAGTACTAGAAGACCCCAAAGCAAGGTAAAATCTAAAAAAGACAGGGACAAGCAACCCTACCCAAAACTTTGCTGCTAAGGTATGTACGCGACTGTTTAATAGAACAACCCGCGTATAGGACAATTTTTTTTTCAAAAAAGAAAAAATTATGAAGGTCTCTAAGACACCACTGCAAGTGCAAACCAAGACATAAAACCACACACTGAATCAAAGCAAAGACTGGGCAAGGATCTACACGACCAACCCACAGCAGGCTGGACTTCCCAGCGGAGTCGCCAGTTCTGTTGTTCAGGATTAAGCACCCTTGTAACCTAGGGTCTAGGGTTACCAACTTACTACTAACCTTGCAGACAATCTGCTTTAACAGAGAATAGAAAGGAAATAGGAAGAAAGTCTTGACTTACCCGATTACTGACGGTTGATCCAAGCTTGATCT
This sequence comes from Pseudotsuga menziesii, assembly GCA_001517045.1. Taxonomy (NCBI): domain Eukaryota; kingdom Viridiplantae; phylum Streptophyta; class Pinopsida; order Pinales; family Pinaceae; genus Pseudotsuga; species Pseudotsuga menziesii. Next base: position 154,687 of record LPNX011043804.1, on the reverse strand, counting down.
TCTTCCGTTCCTCTTCTCTCCAAAGTTTCCAGGGATGCACCTCCTTCACCTATAAAGAGCAAATTCTCCAAGTACTATCTTATGCATGTATATATAAGAGGTTAGATAAACAATACATCCAGTACATAATCAAGAATATTCATTAACCACGATACATGAAAGAGACTCAACACAATGTTGGAAGAAGAATTCTCTTTATTAACAATCAGTGAATGAGATAAGAGTACAACCTAGCTTCTGAGACAAGGACTCCTCTGCAACCAAAGGACTTTGAGTTTTGCTGCTCCAAGACTTCTGAAGATATATCACCAGCATAACTTTGCTCTCCAATCTTGATTGATTAATGCCCTTCCCAAGGCCTCTATTTATACTTTGGGAAATAGAGTGGTTTCAAAGGTTGAGGAGGTTGAAATAGTTAGGATAGTTAATGATTAGGGCCCAACTAATTTCCATTAATCGTGTGTTATATTTTTTAAGTTCGAATCAAGATGTACGCGACTATTGATATAGGCAATCCGCGTATGACACGCGAGTTGCTTAAAGGAAACCCGCGAACGCTGATGTACGCGGGTTGCAATGTAGATAGTCGCAGACAGTATGCGAGTTGCAAATGGAAAAAGTCGCGTACATACGCAAGTTGCAATGGAGATAGTTGCGTACGCAACTCAACACTTAAAAAAATAATATGGCAAGCTGGTTCAAGGGTAAATGCATCCCAAGTCATGTCCATCTATAGTGTTTTGGCAAACTTCAATCCTAAAATGTCTTTTTGTGTACCAACATAAGGAATGTCAACCTCGGACGGAGAAGTGCCATTTGGGTTGATAACAATAGGTCAGCCCCACCCTGTTTCCTTGTATGGGCAAATGAGCCGAACATTATACAATGAATGAGTGCTCATGCTTTGACCATTGACTTTTTAAACAACATTTAACTTTAACACAAGATAATAGCCAGCCTACAAAGGCAGGTGCCCTAGAAAGCCTTCTAGGCTCTGAAAAATTACTAAGGCCTAGCCCCGTTGCCAGCGAACATCCATAGCCCTGACAGATTTGCCTCACCCTATTGCCCTTGTGGGGGCAAATGAGCCTTACATCATACAATGGATGAGTGCTCATCCTTTGGCCATTGACTAATTTATAACATTTATATTTTTGCATCATTTAGATATATAATTTATGCGTTCCGATGCTCTAGTGTTTAAAGACACTGTTTGGTGGAGTACTTGTTTTTTTTTGTAAGTTGAGAGCTAATCTATTCAAAAAAGAAAGTAGTGATACATAAGAGTTTACAGGTGGACCTGCTCATGATGAGCAAGTATAGAGGTTCAAAGTAAGACTGGGCCCTCCCTCTAGGGGGGAAAACGGGTCCACAAAACCGGGACCCTACCTCCAGGAGGGAAAACATGCCACCTAAATAGACATAAACGAAAACCTCCATAATTCTTTGAGAAAACCAGACAATGAGCCAACTAGTTAATAGTATCTAAAACAAAAAACCTGACCGTTCCATGCAGAACGACATGTGGTCGAGGTGAAGCCTGTTCAAAAACCTTGTTGCTGGTATGTAGACCGCCACGTAGCCATGGAGAAACCTGTTCACGGTTTAAAGAATGGTTCTTCCACGATGGAGCAACTAAATCCTGGTGAGGATGGTTGAGCAGGCTCGTCTGGCTTGGCCTCTGAATTTTTGCTGGACGACGCCATTTCCTCGTCACTGGAGGTGTTGTCTTCTTCCATTGTACTTGCAGGAGGCTTCTTGGTGGGGAGTGGAGCGGTCTTTTTTGCAACGACCGGGTTGGACGTGAACTTGCTAGTTGAGAGAGTGGAGGGTCAGCTCTACGGTGGGGGCATGGTGCAGGATGAAGGAACAGGAATGGTGGCCAGGGCAACAGGGGGTCGTGGAGGAGCAGGAGGTGAAGCTTCTTGGGGAGCCAGTGGAGGGCGAACTGAAGGCTTTGAGGGTGGAGGAACCAGAGGATTGAACCGAAGGACCAGCTGGATGAGCAAATTCTTAAAAATCCAGTAATTTTGTCTTCTCTCCATCGTTCTTCCAGCTGCGTTGAATGCCCCGGATAGTTCATCTTCCCAGTCATTGACAATCTGCTGCACTTCTTCCGGAATCTGCAGGTCAAAACCATTGCCACTGGCTTGAGCCGAGAGAGGAATATGACGGTCCTCCTGAGCGCCACGACCACAGCCTCTACGGGGGACACCTCTATTCCTTTTGGGCATGGCGGGAGAGCAGCTGAGACCATAGCAAAATGGAGCAAAGCTAGGCGCTGAGGTAATGAACCAGAGCGAGGGAGGATGGCATCTGGGCGCAGAGCAAAGTGATGGAGCAGGTTCAAGTGCGGCAGCCCAACACCCAACGTCAACCATATTGAATGGCACAGCTGCGAGTTATGGCGTCCAGGAGGGCGAGTTATGGCGACTGGGCTTTGAAATGATGACTTAGTCCCGTCTGCATGCCTGGAAGCAGCCACCTCTCCCATGTTATTGATGGCGGGGGGTGAGGTCACGCGTGGTGGGGGAAGGCCTCGTCAGCCTCCCCCATGTCCATGTGGACTTGATTGACACCTGCATCTGGGGGGTGGAGCACTTGTTTTGAGGACTAAAGGAAAACCATTTGGTGAACTTGGCCACATTGACCAAGCCACATACTTCATAGCCTGAGACACAAAAAAATTTGGAGTCTATCATGCATAGGGGTCAAGATGGGGAAAAGGATCTTCAATCTCACATGTCTCAATCAAACATGGGTCATGGAAAAAAATCAACTATGGATGAGCTAAATGGATGGGGACAAGTGATATATGGAACCAACATAGTACTAAAGTTTAAAAGTTGTGTAAAGCATGGCATAAGCAACAGTTTTCAACATTAGATTCTTTAATAACTCTCAACACAAGTTTAAGCATTACTACAACATGTAATATAAGCATAGGTCACCATAATCATCATAGCATAACAAGTCCAAGGTGTTAGTATACATTAGAGAACAAAAGCCTACCAAGGAGCCATATACCTGATCTCACCATATACATGCCTCTACGTGATATGCCTATCTGTGAACTGTGTACCAGATCTGCTGCTCTGCACGAATGAACTAGGTCACCACTAAAGTCATCTCAAAGGACAAAGAGATCTTAGTCCTGGCAAGGAATACTCTATATCTGCTGCTGAACAAAGGCTCTGAATGGCTCATGTCGCAAAAATGATCCATGCTGTATCTTCATCAATATGTTTGGCTCATGAAAAATAAAGAGAACAATTTGCATGCCACATGTTGCACCATGGTAGCCCAACTACAATATATGTGATAACAGTTACATTAGGACCAAGTGTGGTCCCATCTTTTTTAATAAATGCATGTTCATACCCCTTGGCGACGTAATAAATGTTCTAACGCTACAAATTTTTTGTAAAGGACTTGGCCATCAATCCGATCATTCCAAGGTGTTTTTTCCCTTGTCAATTATGCAATGCTGAATAAGAGATGTATAATTTTTGAGTTTTTCACCGCTCCATCAAAGCTGGAATTTTTGTCTTGGTGGTTAAAACCTGGGAGGCTATTAAAGCTCATGTGTTGATGTGTATAAGCATGTTAGATATGGTTTTGAGTAATTATGAACATGTACTAGGTCCCCCTTAGTTTTTTTTTAATTTTCGAAAAAATAATTGATTCCGCATTTTTAGGCCATTTTTAATGGTTTAAATGGAAAAATTCAAATTGTAATAAAAGTATGACCTGGAGTCCGTTTTTGGCATGGATGGGCTCGTTTTCAAGCTTAGAGCACCTCCATTATCTCAGAACCCACTTTTCCCATGCTTTGGGTGACTATTTTTTTTCGTATGGCTTTATTTCTCTATTGCCGTGACAAAGTAGGAAAAAAAATGCTAAATTACGACAAATTGCACTGAAGTAAAAACTCAAAAGTCAAGTCAATTCTTAGTCAAATGACTTCGGAAAGGTGGAGAATTGTTTCTTAAGGATGGGCGTTTCATACTTGGGATTAAAGGGGTTCATTATACATTGAAATTTTATGAACTAGTGAGTGCATTAAACCTTGAAGTTAACCCCGCTTTTCAAACTCACGTGATAGGACTGGGCCCTCATGTTGTGGTTTGATGTTGTTGTCGCCTTACACACACTAGGGGGGAACGCAACCGGAATCTTCAAGCTGCTCGGTGTGTCCTTGGGGGCAAGTCTCGAGTCAGGTATTGTCACTTGCTCCTGACTCCTCCGTTTACGCCACTCCTAACGGAGCCAAGGGGGTAGTCCTTACGAAAGAGTTTCTAAGGCTCTTGAAATTTATTAGCTATGGATGAGATGGTTGTCAGGGGTTGTTTAGAATTAAATTACTGAATCAAGATTATTTGCAAAGATAAGAATTATTTCAACAACATATAAAAGACAACATCAACATAAAAGATTAAACAACTTTAAAGAACTGACATTTAAGCAAATTGTAGAGTATTGTTGCAAATGGAGATCAGTGCCAATGGAGTCAAATAAAATGGTGCGATGCTGTTGAAAATGTATAGTGTTTTGCAAATGTCTCTTGGTTCGTTTTAAGTTAAACCTAGATATGATGAGTGAGTTAAGGGGGAAAGGGGATTCCCAATATACCGTGAGGTACTAGGAATATGTCCGGATTCTGAGAAGAGTGCCTCCACATGGGGAAACGTGGGCTAGATGGAGTCGTGGGGGGGTGTTCAACACTACACCAACAAGGATGTAGCCTAACGGGACCCTACCGTTGCTTTCTAGTCTTTCCTGCTTTACCTGAAGAATTTGCCCACTACTTCTTAGGCTTGTTACGTCGGATTTCCGTAATGTTTTGAGGGTTGTAAATTTTGCTAATGTGAATTGATTAATTAGATGTAAGGAATTAATGAATGCACAATACTGCTTTTGATATCCCCAAGTCTCAGACTAAGCTGCGAGGGGTAGAGCATACACGGTATAGGCAAATGTTTGTTCCAATTTAGTGAAAACAAGTAACAAATGTACTAATCTATACAACCCTTTAAGGACGGATTGTGTGCTTGTGATTTTTTCTAAGCAGTACATCAGTTTTGCATATAAGGAAACTACAGTCAGGGATCTCTTTCAGGACAAAGCCTTACTCGGGAGGTCAAGATTGGGTTATATATATATATATATATATATAGCTAAAGATTCTAAAGTAACCTTTGAAATAGAATCTAGCTAGATAATGAATGCAAAACTAATCTAAAACTTTTAACTGGAAGAAGGAAAGAAAAAGCCAATCACATCAAAGGATTATATAGACTTCCCCCAAATGGGGAAAGAGGGGTGTGGGAGCCGTTATCCCACTTGCTCTTTTATTATTTGTTACAATCAAACTTCTTGAAAAGTAAGGCACTTTTTGACCCTTGAAAATGGGTTAAAAGGGCTTAAGTTTGCTGCTGAGAAGAAGAGGAATGAAGAGGCGGGAGGTAGGATTGAGTATGGGTGCTTCGGATGGCTTAATACTCAAAAATTCGGCAGCATCTCTCTCTCTTTTTCCATAGACCTCCTAAAAATCAGGCAAGCTTAAGATGCCAAATTAGTGGGTTAGATGCAAAAATAGACTAATAATTTACAACTTTTAACACTTGGAAAAATATTGCAAAGTTTAACCTTGAAGTGCTAAAGCAAATGGAAACTAGACCTAAGCTTTGAGATACAAAATTTCAACCCTTTCTTAGATCTAAATTTAAGCAAGTAAAAAGAAGGAGAAGAAATCTTTTAATGATCAAATTTTAATTTGCAAAAAATGAAAGGAAAGAGATTGAGGTGGAGTGTTTTTTTGTTGAGAAGGAAGAAGAAGAGCTCAAGCTTCAAACTTTGAACAAGGTTGAGGAGGAAGGTGCCTGCAGGGTGAACTAGTTAGATCCAAAATGAAGTGGTGAAGAAGGCAAGATGCAATTGAGCTCCAGTCTTACTCCACCTTCGGTGACCTACAAAGCTACACAAGAACCCTTCATGCAAAGATCATATCTAGTATGGTAAGTCACATAAAACCAAAAGCATACAAGTATTATTGACTACAACATATAACTTTCGAATCTTATTCTACAGATTGGAATACAAACTTCTAAGCTAGATATTTGAAATTGCATGAACCACAAAAAGTGCTAAATAGATATCACCTCTGTTACAGAACAAACATTCACCACGAAAGAGTATTATGAAAATTTTCAAACCCCAACCCGGTTTCAAGTTCAGATCACTGCATATGGTTTAATGCCCAACCCCAATATGCATGTACATTTAAAAATTAAAATTTTCACCGAAAACTTAGAAACACTTGAGATTCTTTCAACTTTATAAACTCAGAAAATTTCTAACAGCCAAATTTTCAAATGTAGAAAATTAAATCAGCCACTCATGAAATTTTTAGAGACTCATATTTTTGACCAAAAATGGTCCAGGAAAAACCCCTAAGGGAAAACTTGTTCTTGAGAGAGATATTTTTATTCTTTCAGGCAAACTTTAAATAAAAATACAGCAGTACTTATCTTCACCAAATGCCTTGGTAAACGTGCCAATCAATCCCTGAATTGCCTGCTGAAATTTCAGAATTTATTCTTCTCGAACCACGTGCCAGAAAACAGCCCAGCAAAAATTCTGCACACAGTCTGCCTCGAAAAATGTGCCATACGACCAGTTCCGTACAGTTTTTTCCGAATTTTTTTCTTTAGAAATCTGCAGAAATCACCTTGAAAAACGTGCTGAAAAAATCTGCCATCAAAACTGTAAATTCTGCCCTGGAAAACATCCTGTTTGCCTTGCTGAAATTGCTGAAATAAAAGAATGATTCTTCCTTGGTTTTTGTGCCTCTGAAACTTGCAGAATTCTCCA
>LPNX011043804.1:114126-147723 GCA_001517045.1 Pseudotsuga menziesii | reverse complement strand
CTTAAATAGAATTTACAAAGTCCTGGGGGGGGGGGGACCAACCAATTAGAGAAGAGCCAGGGTTAACATGAGATGAAGTGGAGTGTTTGGTCAGATGATTGAAGTGAGATCTAAAGAAGATGGCGCCACCTCTCAAAGAGAGATGCACCCCTCCTTGGATGCTCCACCATCCACTTGCCTCATGCCACAACACCCACACGCTCATCCCGTGAAGGATGGCACACTCCTAAAGTGAGGATGACAATGCGCGAGGGTGAGAAAAATGTGGGATTCACTTAACTTTGATTATCAATCAAACCTTTGACATCATCCTTCACACCTAGGAGATGACGCCAATCCCTCCCACTTGAGGGCCCACACTCCATGCGTGAGTTTGAGAAGAGGGCGTATACTCAATGTTTGTTTGAATCATTACGACTCCTCACATTAATAAATAATGATTATTTTATCCAAAGTATGATGTCATCCACCATATGAAACAATCGCTACCCTTTCCAAGTCATAATTTTGATTTTTGTTTTCTTTCTATTTTTGACTTTGGTGCAATTTGTCATAATTTAGCATTTTTTTGATGTTTTGTAGCATATTTAACGAAATAATGCTACACGAGACGATATAGTTACCCGACGCATGAGTAAAGTGTGTCTTGGGGTAAAGGAGGTGCTATGAGCTTGAAAACGATCCCATCCACGCCAAAAACGGACTTCGAATCACATTTTTATTACATTTTGATTTTTTCCATTTAAACCTGTTATCACAGATCTTGTAGTTGCCCCAATAGATAAATTCTATATAGGATGGCAAAGGGGACATAAAAGTTGGGGAAACCTGGGATGTTTGAGAAGTCAATGGGATAAAAACTCTCGGCAATTTGAGCATTTAACCTTTTATAATCCATATTTAGGTCGATATATCTGGAATGACCATGGAAAGAATCTCGCACTGAACTGGAAGAGCTATCAAAAACTTTATTGTTGTATGAGCTCGTCTACACACAATCAATCTCAACAAATTTTATGAGATACAAGGGTTTTGTCCCTTCAATGGAGCGCCATGTGAATGGAAATATACATTTAAGAACTCTCACAAAAATATTTTTTGCTTTTCTTTGTAAAAATAAAAACTGAAAAAAGTCAGTGGAGTCGCCAGATGAAAATTAAAGATCTACTCTAAGCATTAATCAAACAAAGCAAAAACAAAAAGAAGAAAACAAAAGTCGTACTCCGGGAATAAAAAGATTTATCCCAGGCAACGACTTCAGAAAATGTTGCTGCCTTTCATGCACCTCGAGGGGTTTTGGGCGTGGCAGAAATCTTCAAGCCACTCGGTGCGTCCTTGGGGGCAAGTCTCGAGTTGAGGTACTGTCACTCAACACTCAACTCCTCCATCTAGGCCAACTCCTAGCGAAGCCAAGGGGGGTGGTCCCTATTAGAAGAAAATCTATGGTTTTTAGTCTACGAAAGAAAAGACTAAATCTAGGAGTTAATATAAAATGGATAAAGTAACACAACGGACTATAGGCTCACAATTTTCTCCATAAGACATGGACTCATGATGAGTTAATAAAAGCCCGAGTCTTAACTATTTATGTTACAAATTAAGTTTTTCTTAGGATTCTTAGGTCAATATAATTATTGCACACTAGCACTCAATAATATTCCAGTATCAAACCTTTATATTCCAACAGACAGTCATAGGTGAAATGAGTTCTATTTGACAGCAGCTTGTCATAATTCTGTAAGCCCTGAGGATTTCCTTCATTTCAAAATTGCTTTGCAGGAAAGGATTGTTTTTGTCTTATGCCAACAGGAGGTGGAAAGTCCTTGTGCTACCAAATTCCTGCACTTGCGAAGGCTGGAATTGTTCTTGTTGTGTCACCACTGATAGGTGTGTTTTCTTTGTTGTGTCACTTTTTTGTTACCTTGGATTTTGAAATTCCATTTTTGTCTTTTTTGTTCTTCAAGATCTAACAGTTCTACATCTTTTTTCTTCATGCTGGCTGTGTTGAACAGCATTGATGGTAAGAAACTTTATTTGCTTTGCCACTCTTGTATCATTTCCTAGATATTGATAGCGAAAATCCTTTAAGTGACTTACCTGAAATGTCCATTGTCGTTGGTTTTGAAGGAAAACCAAGTTTCTATTCTCAAGTCTCAAGGCATTCCTGCAGAATATTTGTCCTCAACACAAAAAATAGCTACCAAAGAGAAGGTGATATCTGTCAACAACAAGAAACATTGACTAATCAAAACAATAACGGTTTTTTTGTGTGTATTCTGACACTTGGTGGAATTTCCAGATATATGATGACATTGACTCTGGAAAGCCTATCTTGCGATTACTCTATGTTACACCAGAACTCATTGCAACTAACGGATTTATGACAAAATTAAAGAAAATCCATTCGCGAGGCTTGTTGAATCTCATTGCCATAGATGAGGTTACAATATGTTTTACTTTCAAGTCAAACTGGTTTTAGATTTATTTTGGTGTCCAAAGACAAAAATGTCAATCTTGTAGTAAACTTAATTATATTTTCTTTTCTAACTTTTCTTTTTTGCTTTTTGGTAGGCACACTGCATTTCATCATGGGGTCATGATTTCAGGTGAACTTATGGAATCATCATAGCTTGATGAAATCAATAAATTTGGACATATAGGTCCATTGTTATATATTTTGTGTCTAATTCTTTTTATTGTTTCTTGGATCCCTAGATGTGCAAGTTATGACCTTGCTTTAAAATATTTTCAAAGCTTTTTTGTTAGTTATGCTGCTTGAATCAAATTCTATTTAGATCTTTCTTCAGAGGAGATTTGAATGGCTAGACATGAGGGATGCAATGAGCTAACATTCACTTTCAATGAGTTGATTTTGACTCAGATCCAGTTACCGCAAATTGTCAATCTTGAGAAGTTGCCTTCCTGGTGTGCCAATATTAGCGCTAACAGCCACAGCTGCTAGAAAGTAAGTTTGACTTTTACTCAAGGTTTGATTTTGTTAAAATTGTATCGTCTATGAATGTGAATGCAAAGGTCTAACTTGTTTTGCAATGTATTTTTTGGTAATGATCACTTGGTGGTTATATCCTTAGTCACCTGGTTCGAGTTCGTGTTTGAATTCGGCGACCTTGAAATTCGACAAAAAATCGGCACTTAAAATTTTGGCGATAAAAATCGGCATTAAGTTCGAATGACTAAAATATATGGAAATTAAAAATATATATGAAAATTTTCAATAAAATTCATTAGGCTCATTAAACTATGAACATTGAACACATCAACAATGAACATGATAGTCATAGAATCATAGAAATAATGAACACGACAACATTGACTGAAGTATGAAGTTTGAACATGATAGTCATTGAATCATATAAATAAAAATATGGCATCATAAATGATTAAACATATATTTTGAAAACATTAAAGTCTACATCTTCATTGAAATTTAAAAACATGTTCATAAAGTGATAAAATATTAAAGTGATAAAATATAATATAAAATGTCATCAATATATATCCTAGCAACTATTTAGCAAAATAGCATCCCAAAAAGAAACTAGAAGTCTAGAGACTAGACCAAGAACACAAGTATTATTCTTGTTGTTCTCACGGCCTACTTGTTACATCAAAAAACTCTATATCATCAAGAGCACTCGGGGGAGTGAAACCACTAGAATCACGATCACCATTGGATTCATGACTCTCATTGTCGAAACCATCTTCATCTTGATGTGCATTTGAAATAGTCTCCATCCATGGAGTAGAAGAATTTGTCTCATCTTTAGCCACATTGCTCAAAGCCAATTGCAAGTTACTGCGAACATAAACAAGATCTCATAATTTTCTCGATAACAACCTGTTTCTTCTCTTGGAATGAATATGACTAAAAGCACTCCAATTCCTTTCACAAGCTGATGCACTTGATGTCTGGCTCAAGATACGAATTGCAAATTTTTGCAATTCTGGGGCTCTTGATGCATAAAACTCCCACCACACTACTGGAGCTGCCAAAACCTTATCTCTCTTTGCTGCTGTGGTTCCAAATAGGCCTTCTTGTAACCTGTATGCTCTAATCTGAGATCTAATCAAAGTCGCAATAGACTCATCTGGATGCATCCTGTCAATAGCCTCATAAAGTCCACTCATGACCTTCTCATCTTGATGTCTTGGGATCCCAAACAATGTAGGGTCCAAATAACATGCTGCCGCATGTAATGGGCTATGCATCATCTTCCATCTTTGATCAACCACCTCCCATATCTCTTTATATCAGCTTCCACATTATCAAAAGCACTTGCAATCTTTTCCTTGCAACGATCCATGGCCTCATAAATAAAACCCATAGAAGGCTTATCGCCATCAACCATGCGGAGCACCTCAACAATTGGATCACACATTTTTAGAACTTTTTGAGCATTTTCCCAAAAGTTATTGTTGCTTAGCAATACCTGTTCAACATGCTTTCCCTTTGACTCTTTTGAAAGGGTAGATCTCTCCCACTCAGCAGTGCAAAATACACTTCTTATGCTTGTTTTTTCCTCAACAACTCTTTTCAGAGTGATGTAAAAAGTGGCAAACCTTGTATCACAAGGCCTCAATAACTCTCTAGATGCATTTTTCCTGTACAAGCTCAAAGTGAGACGATGGTTAATGATGAAGTTTGCAGTAGTTTTTGCTCTTCGGATTGTCTCATTTACCCATGAAAATTTGGCTAAATCATGCAGCAATAAATCCAAGCAATGAGCTGCACATGGTGTCCAATAAATAGTTCTATACTTCCCCATAATCAACTTTCCTGCACCAACACAATTTGAGGCATTGTCGGTGACAACTTGGACCACATTTTTCTCCCCAACTTCTTGAATCGCTTCATCCAAAATGCTAAAAATGTATTCTGATGTTTTCACCTCATTCATTGCATCAACAGCCTTCAAAAAATATACCCCTTGAGGGCAATAAACAAGAACATTTATCAATGGTCGATGGCATGAATCGGACCAACCATCACTCAAAATCGTGCAACCTGTAATCTCCCAAGATTTTTTAATGTCAGCCAACTTGTTTGTTACTCTTTCCTTTGTTTTTTTTAAGAGAGTGGTCCTTAAGGCTTCGGATCCAGGAGGAACATACCCCTTGCCAAAATCAACAATCTTTTTAATTGCATTTTTAAAATATGGACTTCTTGCCACATTGAAAGGAATGGAACATGCATAAAACATTTCAGCAAGCGAATCATCAACTTTTTGTTTGTCTACAGGTTTCCAAAATGTATTTAATGTAGCTGTTCCACTTCCACTTCCACCTAATGCTGTTGGGGTGGAACTTGAGCCACCAAATTTTGAGGTGTGAGAAGCAATTTTAGGTGAAGAAGACACATCAATCTCCCTCTGAATTCTTTGCCTTTTGACTTCTTTTTTTCCCTTTTCTGCTTTTGATTTGTCATAATCTTGTTGCACTGCCACTTTTTGTTCATCTGATATTGCTCTACATCCTTCCACTCCACCTCCACTACCATTACTAACACCAAGAAGGTGGTCCACTACACGAGTTAAGGAACCACAAAATTTGTGCCCACATAGCAGACATGTGACATATAATCCTTCTTAACATATTTCCAAGCCTTTGCTGAAGATTTATGGGGTGCCATTTGGTTAAATTTTCTGCATAACCAATGACCAAATAAGAATTAAATGGATTATTAACTATTATAATTTATAAATATGTTTAATTTCACAACTGTTATAAGTTATAAATTAAAATGACACAATTTTAATTTTTTAAGGTAAATGATCATTGATAATTCTGATAATTGATCATTTTATAAGGTAAATGATCCTTTGCAGTGTCTAACAGCCTATAATTATGCACCTCCCTCCGCACCTAATGTGAAATAATACATATTAGCTAGTGAAAAGGGGGGAAATTAAAGTAAATTAAAAGTAATGTAAAAACAAATGATAATAAAGTAAGATTATATAAAAAAATGAATAATTATAAAGAAAGAATAAGCGTAATTGGATGGTTATGTAAAAGTTAAAACAACCAGAAAATTGAATGAATAAGTTAATGTATCTAATATGTAGAAGGTTATTATAAATTAGAAATATATTAATTAATTGGAAGAATTAATAAATTTGAAAGAGTAAAATTTTTAATTTCAAAGAGATGAAGACCAATTATTTAATTAAAGGTTGGAAGTATAGGCTATAGTCTGGCAGGGACTTTGGCTCAGGAATCATGAATGGACTGTATAGACTCTATACTCAGAATGGACTGTCTTTGTAATTCAACAGAAGAATAAGACAAATTGGTTACTCATGACATGCATCCTTTTCTAGCTTTGGCCTAGGCCTCCCCACCGCCAATCAACCACAACTCCTTACTCAATTCTATAGTTAGAAAGCACATATGACTGTTGACATCACTGTTTGGTTTGAATTTAATGGGGAAATACAACATATGGTGTTTTTCGCTTATTGGGGAAATATTACGCTTATGCTGTTTAGAGTTCTGTGTATTCATTTCCTGTGAAGAATGTGCCTGTTGGAAGTTGGGGTTTAGTATTTACTATTTACATTACCTGGATTCGTGACAGCAAGGTTCCATCTAGTTGTTGGAGAACTGAAAACGTTTTTAATGTTTATTGCAGCTGCATGAATATTATCAATCAAGAAAGAGCCACAGTGTTGTCTCCATAGTAGTGGAAGGGGAGAATGTTCCTCTGTATGGGGCAGGTGAGAGCTTGAACAGTTCTAATGAAAATGGGGCCATTCCTTTGGATCTTGTATTTAGCATATAGTCGAGGGCTTATGTGCTAGGTAAACTGGTTAAACACAAGTGAGGAAAATATTGCTCACCTGTTAGGCTGTTAGTGGGATGTCACTACACAAAGGAGGTATGTGCAGGCTGTAGCAGTGGGAGTCTAGCGCTGTCGGTCCGTCGCCCAGCAGTGGGAGTCTAGCACGATCAACACCCTGCAGGCTGCAGCTTGCTCACGATTCAGAAACGACCCTCTGCACAAACGACCCTCTGCAAAAACGAGCTGCGACTCGCGAGCCTGCGACAAGCTAGAGTGAGCAGAGGACTTGGTGAATTGTCCTCCCTTCGTCGTGGCCCGTGAAACAGTGCTGAAGCCTGAAACGTGACGGTGAAACAAATTACAATTGCGCCCGTGTGAAAACTAGTCGGAAATCTTCACGATCAACTCTGCAAACCCACCCCAAATAGCATGAGAACAGTCGATAAAATATCGGAAATAGCCATGGAGAGCCCTTTTAGGGTTACGGATTTCAAAAACGATTTGCAACGAATTTAAACAATTTAAAAAAAAATTCGTCTTGAAGTTCGAATCGACGTTTCTGATCGGCGAATATGATCGAACAAAATCGGCAGGCTCGGAAATTCGGCGATTTTCGAACTTGAAGTCGAAAAATCGCTGAACACGGTGACTTAGGTTATATCTGACTACTTTGTTGATACTGAGATCCAATTTATCTTTTCTGCTATTGACATGGAGGGAATTTGAAGACAGTAAACTAGAGAAGAACAAGGTGTCTTTTGTGCATGTCTATTGATCTTGTACCCAGCTTGTACATTTATCCATTACTGGGCAATAAATCAAATATAATTTAATCAGAAAGACAGAATTATTGACCTTGACAGACAATTCATCATATTAGCTTCAAATAAGCAGTTTCAATGAAGCACAACATGGCATTTTGATAAGAAAAACATTGCAATTATAGCTGTAGAATTTCCTGTGAAAAGCAATGTTGTAGTGTTGCAATGAATTTTTACCAAGGAAAAGTATAGTAATTTACTTCTGAAGAGACACTAGAAGATATCCTTGATAAAGATAAGAATATATAATTTAATTATTGTCCATCAAATGACCATAAATAGGTCAATGGGACTGCTAGGTATATCAGAGTCAAGACATAGTGGGGGTGCAAACGCCACTCCTATAAAAGCACATCTGATAACTGAAAGCTAAAGTCTATAGCCTATAGTTTATCATCCAGTAGGGAGATACAAAGCTAAAACCCACATAGAGGCACTGCCAAGAACCGACAACCCTGGTAGATTATCTTGTTTGAAAGTACATGAGAAGAGGGCTCCACGTCTCTTGATGCCATCTCCTAAGAATGATGAGGAGATGCTGCTATCCTTTGAGTCGACAGTTATAGTAAGTGGATGTCTCCTATCATTCAAGGTTGAAGCAAATAAGCTCCTGATAGAGCACTAGTTTGAAGAACTAGAAGATACTGTTCAACTCTTTCTTGTTCAGTAGAAGTTGGCTACAAGCATCCAGAGAATATTTGAATGAGGGAAGGTCCATTGAGATTCCAACAGACTGTAGTAGGTTTGTGACCTTGGCAAACCAGAAATGGACTTGTTGGGAAGAATTTATCGAGGCAATGGCCTCCGAGGAACAATACAGGAGATAAGGGTACTGATCTATCGGCTTACAAGTCAACAAAGCTTTGAACATAGTGAAGAAGTGAGACTAGTTCGAAAATGGTCCCAACTCAAAAGGTGTGGGCTATGAATTCTGCCTAAACAATGCACTAGGGGACAATCTTCTTGCATATGATGATGTCACAGAGCATAAGAACTTGAAATCTCTCCATACTGGTCCAATACTTCTCCATAAACTAGGATCCTAGATCTTTGAGCCATAAAGAATTGTTGGTCTGATATTTCATATTTATTGTCTAGGAGGTCCATCTTAGGTGAAATGTTCTGAAGGTTGTTTTAAAATTCTGCCACTTGAGAAGAGCTAAGGAACCATAGCCCTTGTTGATTTGGGGCTAGAGAGCTTGCCTCAAAGCGAAACAAGGCCCTGAGAATTGAACCTCCAGCTAGGTGTAAGCTGTAGCGACCTTGATATTCAATCCTAGAAGTTGAAATGGTAGTTTAAAGGACATTTTTTGACCCATTGAAGATCATAGAGTAATTGTAAAGTATTAAAGAACATATAATTTGATCCCAATGGGGATGACCTACAACAGTTAGTAGGTTTCCTTACATATGAACTTAGGTCTACATGCCCATGACAAATTTAGTCGCCTCTTATGCATAATGGGTTGACATTACCTGAAGCAACATTTGATCTAGTATATATACCGTATTGTGCCACACCATTCCCCATAATTCAATGCACTTTTCTCCTCTAATTTATGTACAACTCCCTAATTTGTAGCAACAAATTCAGGCATTTTCGAAAAGTCACCACTGGCTTTCCCTCAGGTCTTGGAACAATCTCCCAAACATCGTTCTTCATGATGGAATAGTACTCTTCCATCATGGCATCTCTCCAAACATGATGCTGAGAGGCCTCCTCAAAAGTAGATGGCTCTGAATCACGAAGACTAGCAACCAAGTCCATATCCAACCTATTTGGCATCACTATAGTCCTCACTGGCTCCTTGGGCGTTCCAAACTCCTTAGCTTCCTTTAGGGTCTCCCGAAGCCATTTAGGCTTCTTATTCCCTGAAGGTTGCTCCCAAACTGGTCTGTCATCATTTGAGGAACTCCCAGAAGTGGAAGGCCCAAAAACCTGTGTACCAGGAGCTGGTGAACCAACAATTGGTGAACCAACAACTGGTGAACTCTTTGATCCGATAGCTTAGTATGGTGAACCTGTGACCTGAGAACCAAAACCTGTCCCCAAAGAACCTGCTGGCTAAACCACTGAACTTGAAGATCCCGTGCCTGTACTTTGTGGTCTAGTAACCCTGGAAACGTGTGAACTTGTCACCTGTACTGAAGGTACCTGTGAAGCTACCTGAGGTGTGGGAACCTGCTACTCTCCCTGCATTGACTCTCTGGACTTCTTGAAGGCATGCTCCTCCTCAAATCTCACTTCCCGTCTCACACCAACCTTCCTCAGAGCAGGGAGATAAATGCGGAAGGCCTTCGAAGTCTCATCATACCCCACAAAGATGCCTCTCTCTGCTGTGGGCTCAAGCTTTGTCCTCTTCTCAGAAGGGAAATGTGAAAATGTCAGGTAACCAAATATACGAAAATAACTCACCTCAGGCTTCTTGCCTGTGAACATCTCCTCAGGAGTCTTGTTCCCCAAGGCACGATGGGAACTCCTGTTCTGAAGGTAAACAACTATACTACATGCCTCTGCCCAAAGAAAGAAAGGAAGTGACGGATCATGTAACATGTCTCTCGCTGCTCCAACAATAGATCGGTTCTTCCTTTCTGCCACTCCATTCTGCTCAGGAGTGTATGGTATTGTCAACTGTCTTCGAATGCCCTCCTGTCTGCAATGCTCATCGAACTCCTTGGAGGTATACTCACCCTCGTTATCTGACTTGAGTGCCCGAATCCTCCTCCCAGTCTGGTTCTCGACAAGAGCTTTGAACTCTTGGAACCTTTGCAAGACCTCCTCATATTTCTTTCTCCTCAGGAAGTAGATCTTGGTCTTCCTGGAATGGTCATCGATAAATGTCACATAATACTCAAAACCTCTCAGAGAAACAGATGACATAAGACCACACAAGTCAGAATGTATCAAATCAAGTACTCTTGTTGACCTGCTATCATTGCTCGTAAAAACAGTCTTGGTGTACTTTCCCAAAGCACACCCCCTGCATACATCATTGTGCTCAGTGCTGAACTCAGGCAAACCTGTAACCATGTACCTCAACATCCTCAAAGTTGGATGATGCAGATGAGCCATCCTCCTATGCCATAGCTCACAAAGCTAACTGCTGCTGCTATGTGTCAAAGCATGTTGGGGCTGAAACAAGAGCTTGTACAGTTTCCCACATATGACTCCAATGGTGTAAGAGGCAGATGGTCCTGCAGTCTTGGGAAAAATACGCACATTTCCATCCAGGAAAGACTCCCTAAGACCCCTATCCTCGATCATGGAAACTGATATCAAGTTCTTTTTCAACCTAGGTATAAACAATACGCCCCTCAAAGTCATGGGACTCATGGACTCTCTCTAAAATATAATGGCCCCACGCCCAACAACTCTGACAATTGTGTCATCCCCCAACACGACCTCCGCATCTATCCCTGCCTGTGAAAGCTCGAAGAACACATCTCGAGCACCTGTCATGTGGTTAGAAGCTCCACTGTCAATATACCACGCGCCGGTGGTGGATGCACTAAAAGAATGGCCAGTCAACAAAGAATACCCCCTCTCAATATCAATGTCTGCACTGGTGATGATGGATGCTCTCTCTCTCTCTATCAACATGCCCAACACAAAGAGAAAACTCTCTCTCAAGTCTAGCTGTAAACTCCTCAACCTTTGTTGAAGCTGTTGTCTGCTTTTTCTTCTTCTTCTTCTTCTTCTGTGGGCACTATCCAGCATAGTGCCCAGGCTTCTGACAAGCAAAGCACTTTACAGTGCTCAAGTCCTTTTGTCCATCCTGCTGCTTAGCCCCACCGTTTGTGTGGCCCTTCTTGAACTTCTTCTTTCCCTTGGCAGTCAAAGCCACATTCTCCTCATCCTCCCTGCTAGTAGAAGAGCTGCCCTGCACTAGACCTCTTCGGGTCTCCTCCTGAACAAAATCATCCCAAATCCTGTTCCAAGAAGGCAAGTTCTCCTTGGCTACTATAGCCTCCACAAAAAAAGCCCAAGGCTTTGCAACCCCATTCAAAGCTGTCCGCACTAGCTCAGAACCAAGAACAATCTCCCGTACTGCTACAAGCTCATCTCTCGCCTGAGAGATCCTAGTAAGGTAGGAAATCACTCCCTCAACTTTGGCCATTTTGATACTTTTCAATTTCTCTCTCAAAACAATTTTCCTATTTTCATTTTAGCTTTGAAACAAGCTGGTCAAAGCATCCACATTTGATATGCACGGGTTTTAGTAGAAATGTGTGGGATCACATGATCTTTAATTGCATCTATAATGATCCTTCTAGCTTTAATGCCCTTGTTGAAGGAAGAAAGTGCTTGTGCATCGGTGGAAGCAGGAACAACAATAGGATTTACTGTTGTATTGTTAACCACTTCATTCCATAACTCGTTTTCCTCCAATATAAGCACTAGTCTAGCTTTCCATGGGACAAAATTCCCAGCCCCATCAAGCCTATCCTCCTACCTAAGTCCTGTTTCCATTTTCACTGCAAAGTTCAAGTCTCAACAAGATGATGCCTACTGACAAAAGAAATCACTGATAGTCTGAAATTTTTCACTGTGTAAAATTCTGCTCTTTCTCTAACAAAGCTTTGATACCATGTAAATTTTTCAGCATTCTCCCAACCCGGTTTCAACCACCATTTTCATCATAGTTTAATGCCCAACCCAATTTACTTTCAGCTGCAAATTAAGTCATTTCTCATAAACAATTTGTGACTGAAACACAAGAAGAATTTTACTACTTTTAATGAGAAGCAATTAAAAAACACAGTCACACAAAAAATCAGACTCAGAAATTTTTGGTCAAATAACCCAGGCAAAAGCCCAACCTCCGGGAAAACCTGTTCTAGAGAGAGAAATTTGATTTTATGCAATAAAATGAAAGTGCAACAAAAACAAAGATAAACTTATCTCAACCACAGTGCTCAGCAAATTCATTGAATTCATAAATTTTATAGTCAATTTTTGCCAATTTGCTGTCTTGAAAACCGTGCCAAAATGACTGTATGGACTGCCTCGATTTCCATGCCCACTGTATAGACTGTACGACTATACAAAATTCTGTGCATGAAAGTTATTTTCCTTCTTGAAAATCTTGCCCAAAAAATTGCCTAGAATTTTCCTTGGGAACCGTGTTGTACGGAAATGTAGTTTCTACTGTTGTATGGTCTTGGGAAACGTTCCCTCTTCTCTTCTCTCTATGCCTGCAATTTTTTTTTCCTTCTGCGCTCTCCAACTCATGAAAAATAGAATGAGACTCAAATGCCTTCCCTTGCCTTTTTGGTGTCTAAATGAGGAAGCTGAATAGTCATCTAATCCAAGGGCCCAAAATGAATTAGATGGATGGATAAGATTAAATGTACTTTTAATTCTTTCCAAAATTAATTTCACTCACCTCACTTAAATTTATCAAAAAGTCACTTTATTCTCTAAAGTGAATTAAAACTCATCTCTAGTTATTAATTGCAATGGTCACTGTAATTTTCCTCTTTTAATGACTTAGGCAAAAAATCACTAGGGGAACACTTTCCTAGGTACAAAAATCAACAAATGTACACTTTAATCTATAAAGCGTATTCAATGCTCGTCTCAAGCCATTAATACAAAAGTTATGTGAACGTTACCCCCTTTCCTAGTGACCTAGGCAAAATCACTAAGGGGAACAACTTCCAAGGTACGAAAATTTAACAAAGCTTTAACTTCAAATGGTATATAGACATAAACTCAAATCACAATACACTGAAGTTAACGTGGAAACCCTTTCTAGAGAAAACCATAAAGACTTATCTTTATAAATTCATATAGGCACCAACCTACTGGAGACAATGATTGTTAGATTTTATTTAATATTATAGCAGCATATCTTAATTGCATTTATCAATACGATCACTAGAAGATAGACAAAGCACAGAACAATAACACGAGTATTTTTCACCTAGGAAACCCAAATGGGAGAAAACCCAACAACCTTCGTCTAGAGATAATAATTCCGAGATCATTGTACAATGAAGAAAGAAAGAGAAAAATATGAAAATGCTTTCCAAATATAGAAACCCTGAAAAACAGTCTTCTTCTGCAGTGTATGCGAACTTCTCTTTCCCAAAAAACTGCGCACTTCACTTGTGCTGTTGTGTGTAAAAATGAGGAGGGGTGCCTCCTATTTATATTGTTTTCCCACTAAAAAATTAACCGGGGCCGACTTCACTTGGGGGAGTAATATAATTTTATTTTATTTCTTTTATTGTTGGCTTTTTACCCCAAGGTTTACATTGTTCTTTTTAGGGTTTGTATGAATGATTACAATAAGTTCGACTCCTGAAGGAGGACAATAAGAATAGCTTCTGAAGTTGCACAAACTCCAACACTCCCTCTTAACAAGGAAGGTATTCTTCGGTCTTCATCGATATCTTGATCATCTAGGTTTCATCTGTACATCTATACTGTCTCCATCATCTCTAAACGTACTGAAAGTTGTCTTTATGAATTTGTTCTATCCGGTGTTTGAGAGAAAATATTCTGCTACCTATCCGTCTCTATTGCCGATGGAATACTTCCATACCTGGCTTAGAGGTCCTGGATGAGCACACATGCACGCCCATCTACTACCTGTTCGTCTCATCTGTCGATGGGGTACTCCCATACTTTGCTGAGAACCTGAACGAGTAGAGGCACTTGTACAATCACACGACCATCTGCTACCTGTCTAACTCATTTGCCGATGGAATTTCTCCCATACTTGGCTGAGTACCTGAACGAGTAGAGGCACCTGTACAATCACACGACCATCTGCTACCTGTTCGACTCATCTGTCGATGGGATTTCTCCCATACCTGGCTGAGTACTTGGATGAGCATAGGCACTTGTGTGAACCCGACCATCTACTACCTGTCAGTTTCATTTGCCGATGGGATTTCTCCCATACCTGGTTGAGAACCTGGACAAGCAGAGGTACCTGGGCAAAAGTATGGTGTCTCTCAGTTATCTCTCCCTCTGAAGGAGGGATACGTTCTCTTTTACTCCAAGTCTTCAGTGAAAGTATTCAAATTTCACCCTGGGAAGAGGCTTGGTGAGAACATTTGCACTCTGGTTATCTGTCGGAATATACTGTAGCTCGACTGCATCTTTCTGCACCATATCACGTATGATGTGATACCGAATCTCTATGTGCTTTGACTTGTCATGAAATACAAGATTCACTAACATCTGCACACAACTCTGGTTATCACAGTGAATCACGGTTGGCTTTGGAATCTAGCCGAACAATCCTGCAAGAAGTTTACGAAGCCAAATTGCTTCTCGGGTTGTTGAACTAGCAGCTTTATACTCGACCTCTGCAATACTGAGAGCTACTGAGTTTAGCTTCCTACTACACCAAGAAATAATTGCAGAACCCAGACTGAAACAACATCCTGAAGTACTCTTCCTGTCAGTAGAGCATCCGACCCAATCTGAGTCTGTAAACCCTTGCAATTTCAAGTCACATTCTGAATCATATTGTAGACCATATCCCACAGTGCCACGTAAGTATTTGAGCACATGTTTTGCAGCAATCTTGTGAATCTGCCTCGGTTCGCACATGAACTAACTCAAAGCATTCACAACAAAACAAATATCTGGTCTGGTGTTCGTCAAATACATCAAGGACTGAATCAAATGACGATACATAGTGGGATCAATCAAATTTGAATATGAATTAGAATCCCTCAGCTTCTTCAAGTTTGCATCCATCAGAGTAGCTATAGACTTGGAGTCCAACATTTCGAATCTCTTCAATATATCTATGGTGTATTTTTCTTGTCCTAGGAAAATCTCTTTCTGCCTCTGCCATACTTCTTATCCCAAGAAGTAGTGCATCAATCCAAGATCCTTCATTTTGAACTTAGAGACGAGTTTCTTCTTACACCATAAGATAAGTTTCTAATTTCCGGTAAGAAACAAGTCATCAACATATAGTACCAAAATCAGTGGCTCATCATTCACAACCTTGTAGTAAAGGTTGGGGTCTGCATCACTCTTGGTGAATCCCAGACTCACCAGGAATCCGTCTATCCGTCCATACCAAGCACGAGGTGCTTGCTTGAGTCCATATAACGCCTTTTTCAGCTTGCATATGTGAGACTCCTTTCCATGGACAACAGACCCTTCTGGTTGTTCAATTTATACTTCTTCCTCAATAATACCATTGAGAAAGGCAGTCTTGACATCCATTTGATGCAACTTCCATCCCATAGCTGAAGCAATAGCAATGATCGATCTAATGGAAGTGTATCGAGCCACAGGAGCAAATGTCTCATCTTAATCGACTCCCTCTTTCTGAGAGAACCCTTTGGCAACAAATCTGGCCT
The DNA here is from genome assembly GCA_001517045.1 of Pseudotsuga menziesii. Lineage (NCBI taxonomy): Eukaryota > Viridiplantae > Streptophyta > Pinopsida > Pinales > Pinaceae > Pseudotsuga > Pseudotsuga menziesii. The sequence continues at coordinate 131,763 of LPNX011043804.1, read as the reverse complement.
TGTTTTTTTACATACTCCCATTTGCTCCATGTTTGATTTTGTATAGCCATCTGGAAGTTACAACTGACTTCCCCTTAGGTCTTGGTACAATCTCCAACACATCATTCTTCATGATGGATTGATATTCTTCCACCATGGCATCCTTCCAAACTTGGTGTCTAGATGCATCTTCATAAGTGGGTGGTTCTGAGTCAATGATATGACTCATCAATGCAACATAACTGGAGAACCTCCGAGGTCTTTTGCTTTCTCGGAAAGTGCCATGTGGAGCTTCATGCCCCTTTGCATCTTGTAAGGTCGGTTGTGCCCATCTAGGTCTTTTTCGACTTACTGTCATATCTTCGGGAATATCAACTGTCGTGACTGGATCAATGGGATCGATGAGTTCATCTTTCTTTGCTAATTCATTTTGAACTGGAGGGGAAGGTGATCTCCTCTCCATTTCTTTATCATCGATCTCCATGTTTGATCCTCTGCCTTTCCTGATAGCCATTTCCTCTTCAAAGGTCACATCCCTGCTAACTTCAATCTATCTGGATCCTGGGATATATATTCTGTAGGCCTTTGAAGATTCACTGTATCCCACGAAAGTTCCCTTCTTGCTTGAAGGTTCTAACTTTGTCCTTTTCTCCTTGGGAACATGTATGTAGACTGGACAACCAAAGATTCAAAGGGGACACTTTTCTGGTTTTACTCTTGTAAAGGATTCTTCAAGAGTCATGTTCTTCACTATCTTATGTGGGCATCTGTTTTGTAGATATACAACTGTTTTGGATGCTTCTGCCCATAAGAACATGGGTAGATTCTGGTCATGAATCATAGCTTTGGCTGCCTCCACAATTGTTCTGTTCTTTCTTTCAGCAACCCCGTTTTGCTGGGGATTGTAGGGAACTGTAAGCTCCCTCTAAATTCCTGCTTCTTTGCAGAAATCATTGAATTTTGTAGAGGTATATTCTCCACCATTATCTGATCTTAGGATCTTGATTCTCTTCCTTGAAAAATTCTCGACTTGTGCTTTGAACACCTTGAATTTGCTGAGTACTTCCTCGGATTCCTTGGTCTTAAGAAAGTAGATCCAAGTCTTCAATGAGTAGTCATCAATGAAGGTCACATAGTAATGATATCCTCCGAATGAGGCAACTGTCATTGGGCCACACAAGTCAGAGTGCACTAGATCCAATATTTCTTTGGATTTGCTCTCACTATCTGGGAAGAATTTCTTGGCATTCTTGCCAAGTGCACTTCCTCTACATGTTCCATCATGGTCTACCTGTAACTATGTTCTTCACTGCTGGGAGAGCTCTGTAATTTAGATGAGCTAGTCTTCAGTGCCATAGCTCACCCATACTTGTAGAGTTGTGGACTAGGGCTTGGACTGGTGGAGTGTTTAGTCGATACAAGCTCTCCTCTCTCATACCAATTACTTTGGCTGTATCCATGCTTGAGTTCTTCCAAGCAAGTACTTTTCTATCTGAAAATTCTACTTTATATCCTTTGTCTTCTAAGGCTTAGATGGAAACAAGATTTCTTTTCATACTAGGTACATAGAGCACATCACTTAAGTGTAGAGTATCATTAGACTCTAGCTGAAGGGAGGTAGCCCCAGATCCCTTCACAGTGTAGTTGGCATCATCTCCAAGTACAACACGGAGATGAGAATCTTTCTCATCTATTTCTGAGATATTTTCTTTATATCCTGTCATGTGTCTAGATGCACCACTATCTATGAGCCAGGTATCACTAGTGGTGGGAACCGTACCTGATAGAGCTGATATGAAGAATAATTCTGTACGATCTTCATTCTTCTGTTGCTTGTGATGATGGTCTTCCTCTACATTAGCAGTTGAAGCTTCATGCTTCCTTTTGTGAGAACTTCGACAACTACTAGCATAATGACCGTATTTCTTGCACTTGTAGCATTAGATCTGAGATAGATCCTTATTTTGTTTCTTCTGATATGGGGGAGGACTTGATCTCTTATCTTGATGCTTGTGAATGTACGGCTTTCTTCCCCTTCCTTTGCCTTTCTTGGCATGAGATATGAATGCTTGATTTTCCTCAGGTTGAGTGCCATGAAGTCTTTGGCATGCTGCGATTCTTGTTTCTTCCTGAGTGCATTCTGCCCATAGCTTATCCAATTTGGGCAACTTGGTTTGACCACTTATAGTTTGGATAAAAGACTCCAAAGATGGTGGGAGACCATTTAAGGTGGTCATAACGATATCCTTTTCTTCAAGATTGTCTCCACTGGACTTTAGCTTGTCTTGAAGCTCGGTGATCCTCATGAAATCTGAGGCAATATTCTCGGACTTCGTCATGTTCATGTTTGATAGTTGATTCCTCAATGTGAGAGCCACATTGATGCTATCGTGTGTCTTTAGAGTTTTGAACATCTTCCTCGTCGCCGTCTTTTCTGAGATCTGAGGAACCAAGTGATCTCTAATTGAGTCCACTAAAATCCTCCTTACTTTGGCATAATCCTTTCTCCAGCGAGGTTTGTCTTCTTCAGCTTCTGGTTTTGGGACCTTTGCCTTTACAAACTGTAATAGGTCATTTTCTTCTAGTAGAAGAAGAACCCGACTTCCAGAGGATGAAGTTGGAAGCCCCTTCCAAACGATCTTCAACCTTCATGTTGATCGTCTTGACTGTAGATCTGGATCTGAGACCTTGTTCAAGGCTAGGTCAAAAGTGAAAGTTGGAGTTTTAGAAAACTGACTCCACAGATAAATGCACCCTAGAGAGGTGAGTTGAGTAGAGGTAGAGTCGAGCCAAAACTGTGAAGAAAGTAGGTCTAAACTGGAAACCCTAATTTTTGTTGTAGCTGTAGAATTAGGTCAAAATTGAAAATTCTTAGAATTGAATTCTGTCTTCACCAAAAGATGCACCCTCCTTAGAGCGAAATTCCCAAGGCTCATTTTCTGCCAAAACGTTGAGTGAAGAACTTGAAAGATGAAACCCTAGTTCCGACTGGTTTCTAACAGAGTTCTGGCAATGGCTTCTCTCTAGCACTGCTTTGATACCATGTTAGATTTTATTTAATATTATAGCATTATATCTTAATTGCATTTATCAATAGGATGACTAGAAGATAGACAAAGCACAGAACAATAATACTAGTATTTTTCACCTGGGAAATCCAGATGGGAGAAAACCCAGCAACCTTCGTCGAGAGATAATAATTCTGAGATCAGAGTACAATGAAGAAAGAAAGAGAAAAATATGAAAACGCTTTCCAAATATAGAAACCCTGAAAAACAGTCTTCTTCTGCAGTGTATGCGAACTTCTCTCTCCCAGAAAACTGTGCACTTCACTTGTGTTGCTGTGTGTAAAAATGAGGAGGGGCGCCTCCTAATTATACTATTTTCCCACTAAAAAATTAACTGGGGCCTACTTCACTTGGGGGAGTAATATAATTTTATATTTTATAATTTTATTTTATTTCTTTTATTGCTGGCTTTTCACCCCAAGGTTTACATTGTTCTTTCTAGGGTTTGTATGAATGATTGCAACAAGTTAAACTCCCGAAGGAGGACAATAAGAATAGCTTGTGAGGTTGCACAAACTCCAACAATGATCCACTCAATTGAGTACCAACTAAGCAAGATCTGTAGGCACCAAACTACACGAGACACCAATCTCCTCAACTGAGCACCATCTCAGCAAGATCTGTAGGCACCAACCTACTGGAGACACCAATCTCCTCAATTGAACACCATTTTAGCAAGATCTGTAGGCACCAACTTACTGAAGACACCAATCTCCTCAACTGAGCACCAACTCAGTAAGATCTTGTGTAAGCACCAACCAACTGAAGAAACAAGTACAATAATGTTGATATAATCACCTCAAAGGTTGCACCTTAATCTGTCCTTAACACTGTCATATAATCTCCTTAAAATCTGTGCCATACTCAACACTATATCTGTTGGAATTACTCAAATAACTGAGAGGGGGGGTGAATCAATTATTTCTAAAGCTTAAACCATTTTTCAATATTTAAACCATTATCACTGATTACAGATTTATAGTTATGATAATGCAACAAGTATAACAGAAGAGATGATGATTATCAATCACACACACATGATAAAGACATACACATATTCATTTTTATTTGAGCACCTACTCAAATGAGGCTGCAACCTCTGTTGTACAAAATCCTTCTTGTGGAGGGCACCAACCCTCATGTTTTTCTAGCACCCACTAAAATAACATTCTCCAGCTACAACTGAGTGAAAGCACCAACTTCCACTTGCACAGGCTTCAACTTGTACAGAGAAGACAACATATTTTTCTTAGCACCACCCTTCCACCCTTGTTTCTTAGATTTAAACATGTTCAGTACAATATGTAGAAAAACAGATATAACAATGCATACCAACTCTGTTTTGATCTACTTCTGGATTTTCTTATACACTTTGGTTCCTCTCATTGTCTCTGCTCTAGATATTCTTGAAAGAACTCAGAGTCCTCTTTCATTCTGCAATCTCCACTTTGACGACGATCCATGCACCGGTTCTCTGCCTGTAGAGAGCGTGCTCTTCCTGCAGAGAGTGTGCTCTTCTCTTCTTATCTCCCATCCTTTTATAAATGTCAATTTGTAACTACTTTACCTGTTCGTGCACCTGACAGTCCATTTCCATGACTGATCAAACCGTTCGATGCCTTATGACAGACAAGGAGTCCAATCGCTGAGTAATCATGAGTTTCTGCAACGCATCTTCACCATTTGGCTTCTTCTGCTATTGTCATTTTCTGCAACTTGGCTTCTATCACACTTTTTCTTTTTCCGCACATCCTTTTTTGCAAATTCAATCCGCGTCGTTGATTTCTTGTGCAACAATTCCCGATCGTCGATCTTAGATCCGGTGCAGGTTGCGGATCCCGGGTTTTCAACATTTGTTTAAACAACTTCCATGCTTTCCGCTTTCTGCCTTCTGCCTGCAGAACTCCTTCCGCGTCGTCGATTTCTTGTGCTGGTTCACTCCTGACCGTCGGATCTATTCAACAGATTTTCTTTCAAACTTTGGTTCTCACAATAATTTCGTGTCCAACCCCTATGTTAACTCACCTCCTATTTCAACGAACGAAATGATTGATAACTGTTGGATCTGGGTCCACGCATATCTACAGTGGACTCCAAATGTTATAGAGCATATTACATTAAAATTTCGCTCCCAACCAGATTGTTAACTCACCTACTAGTTGAACAAGCGAAATCATTCACAAACATTGGATTTTGATCCAACCACATCAACGACGGACTTCAAAACACTATAAAGCGGATTTACATAAAATTCCGCATCCAACCTCTTATGTAAAGCTGCATGCAAGTTGAATCAGCGGAATCGCTGATGACCGTCAGATTTGGATCGACAGTGGACTCCAGGTGTCATAGGGTGAATTACATTAAAATTTCGCGCACATGAAAAGTTTCTTCTACCGCGCTAGTTCATTCAGAGAAATCGCTGACAGCCGTCGATCTTCTACTTCGATCAACCTCGTCCGTTGATCTCCTTCCCTTTTGGAGCAATTAGTTTGCGGATTTACTCCTGATCGTGGATTTCTGCATGAGCCGTTGATTTTTCTGAGTCTTTTTCTTATTCGTCTGAGTCCTCTGCTTATCTGGATCATCTTCTATGTTTTGCCATCAATGACAACCATATCACAATCTGATCTGTTTCCATATGATTGCAAAGCCTATCATAATTCCAACAATATCAGCCCTCAAAACTGTCATAAGATCACCTTAACATCCATGCTATACTCAACTCTATATCAATCCTCAAAACTATCATAAGATCACCTTGAAATCTGTTCCATACTCATCTCTTTATACTATCACATAATCACCTTCAAATCTGCCCCAAAATCCCTTAGATCAGCTCTCTTTACTGTCACATAATCACCTTTAAATGTGCTCCAAAATCAACCCTTAAAACATCTCCAAAATTATCACAAGATCACTTGAAGTCTTCTCAAAGATAAACTATTAAAACATCTCCAACACTGTCACAAGACACCTTTAAATCTGCTCCAAGATCAGCTCTTAAAACATCATAAGATCACCTTGAAATTGTTGAATTTTAGCATTAGCATGATACTTTTAAAAATTGCAGATTAACATAAACAACTGATAAGTGCAGTAGACAACATTCATCAGAATCATCACATCAACATAATGTACACAAGAGTTTTTCACTGGGGAAACCTTTAAAGGACAAAACCCCCAAAACGCATTAGTAACTCATCTCATAAATGAGATGATTGAAATTCTTCAAAAAGTTCCACAAACCCTAACAGGGTTTTCTACAATAACAGCAGAACAATTTTCCAAATTACATAAAAATGCCCAATTAGGGTTTTTCCAAAAATTAGGGCTTGTAGCCCTTTTTCTCTCTATTGCCCAATAATTTAAGGTTGCCCGAAATTCTTTTACACATGCCCAGATCTGATCTCTGTCCCTGCCTGGCCGTACACTTGCCTGGATCTGTTCCATACTGCCTTGTCTCTTCTTGCTCGTCTGTACAGATCTGCTGCCCGTTGTCTGTGTTGACCTGCCCATCAATTGTTTGCCTTGCCTGTCTGCCCGGTTGCCCTGTGTGCCGGCTCTGCTGTTGCCCGTGGCCTAAGGCTAGCCTGTAGGCTTCCCTAAGGGCCTGTGCAGACCTGGGCTGCTATAGGACCCTCACGGGTAAGCCTACAGGCTGCTCGGAGGGCCTGTGAGGCCATGACAGCCCCAACGGGTCTGCCTCTTGGCCGCCCGAGGGTTGGCTGTGAGCCAAACCCTCATGTGTATGCTTGTTACACGCTGCTAGAGGGTGCCGAGAGGGGCAATGCCCTTTTGTGGCCTACCCAGAGAAAGAAGAGAGGGCAACCCATGAAGAAGAGGGCTGCCCATGAACAAAAACCTGCTGCCCAGAAAACAGAGAAGTTGCCCGTGAATGGTGAAGGCTATCCAGAGATGGATAGTGTTGTCCGAAGATGAAGGTGAAGGGTTTTGGTAAAACCCTTAAGACAGAAAAATGGTGGAAGCCCTTAGCTTAGGGTTTGTCTTCAGTGGATGATGATGCCCTAGCTAGACTCATCCATGCTAGGGAACAATCACAAAAAAACTTCTTCTTCAAACTTGAGCAGCTGTACCTGTGAGAGCAAGTGTGTGTGTAATAATGAATTGGCTTGATCTTCTTTTATATCCTTTGAGTCACTTGAAGTGGGCCAAAATTAGAAATCTCAAAAGAATAATATTTTAATCTTCTCTAATTTTCTCTTGTGCTTTTAGCCTTTCTATGGTCCAAAAAGTCCTTATGTATTTTTGACTTTTACCTGTGGCCCTTTTTCTTGTGGTCCAAAAGTCCTTATGTATTTTTGACTTTTGCTTTTAGCCTTTCTTCAAGTGCCCTTGTGGTCATCACCCGTGGTATTTTATTTCCATTCAAAGTACATCATCATAAACCAAGAGAGTTACTAATGCTTTTATCTCACACTCTGTGCGACACCAAGATGAGGTACTAGGGTATCTTAACCAAGGGTAGCTAAGCCTTGGAGAAGAACACAAAGCCCATTGATCAAGGGTCAGAGTGTCACACATGCCTAGACCAAGTCTAGGGCTTATAGTGCCTTCCTGGTAACAGACCAGGTGCCTCAGCCATGGGTTGCATATTTTGACCCTAGGTCAAATACTTGGTAACAGACCAAGCGCCTCCATTTTCCAAGAGAATGGCTACTCAGAACTAAGCTTAGTTTGCCAGTACTAGACTGGTCCACATCGTGGTCCTAAACCAGATGTCTACCATTCAACAGAATGGTCACTCAACACAGGGTTGAGTCCCCCCAGGGCAGAGTGGGTCCATATCATGGTCAAAGACCAGATATCATCATTCAACAGAATGATCACTCAACATTAGGTTGAGTCCACACCATGGCCCCGGACCAGGTGTCCCCATTCTCCTAAGAGAATGGCTCTCGGTGCTGCTTAGAAAAATCAACAGCTCTATAATCAGCCCTTTGAACATCTCCAAACTTGCCTCCCTCTCGTAAAGTGCGCATTTCCATATTTCAGATCCAGTCTTGCTTGATTCTCCTTGAAAAATTCGCCCCTTTTTATAAATTTATATTGTTTTAAGTCACTTTTCTGGTCCGACCTGTTAAACTGGCAGGGTCGATCTAACACTCAGTTAAATCTGGTTAGCGCTTAGGTGTAGAGGTTATTGCACTGCCATTTGTTAATTTACAGTATTTCAGTATCAACTCTTTCAAACTAATCGTGTTTGGATTTCAAGTACGAATTGTAGTTTTTTATTTTTGTCTACGCTTCGGCTACACATTTGCACATCAATTTATGTGACTTTATGAAGCTTGCAGGGTTCAGGAGGATGTTATCAAGTCATTGTGTTTGCATCAACCATCAATACTTCAGACATCATTTAATCGGCCGAATATCTTTTATGAAGGTAAAGTATATGGGTGTGCTCTCTTGATAAAGACATGTATCAGCACATCATAAAATGCAGTTTAGAGAATCAGTCAATTTTTGATTTCCTTAATTTTGAACTCAAACTTCTGATACATCCTATCCTTTTTCTAAAATGGGAACCTTAAAACTCCTTTCAATGTTGCTCTGTTGCAGTTGGCAGAAGATCAAACTCACAGTGATATTTTTTAATTTTGAATATGTAGCTGATCCTGGTTAAACTCCTTATCTTTTCTGCTTACTATCTTGCTCGTGTCAAAGGTGTCTATAAGGATGCCGATGTAATCTGCAGTATTGCTGTCAATTGTGTGTATAGGGTATGGATGTGTTCTACAATCTCATTAATGTAGATACTGTTTTCCAAGACCAAAGGGAATATTAGATGTCTTCTCCCTGCCTTTTCCTGCAAGTTTGGAAAATATTCTTCTTACTCTACAGTAGTAGCCTGTGTGATTAAATGGTCCAATTTAGAAGATCTAACCTTTTGTATGGATTTTAAACCTATCTTTTCTGTCTTGTTAGCTCTGAAGTTTCGATGGTGAGAATGGTGTTCTATTTGGAATTTACCTTCATCATACTGCGTACCATACCTTCTATGGAGCTCTATGTAATATGTATAGATTCTAAAATACTCTTTGTACATGCTGTTAGTGCAGACCAATTAAAAGTAAAATGTCTCCAAGAAATGTTAGATTAGGGTTGTAAAATAGTTCATAGAGCAGTGTTACAATTATCACAGATCTGTTGCTATATTAATGATAATTTGTGAGCTTTTCACGTCCCTGAAACTATTAGTGGAATAAATCATGATTTTTGGATGGGTATGAAAATATCACGATATATTTGTTAAAATCTACATTGTGGGGGGCGTTACTCCCCATTTTGCATGGGTATTCTTTATGTTAGATCTTTGTTTCATGTTGTGATGGATGCTAGTAGCTATGGGATGTGACCTCTTATAGCTTCTTACTCTTGGCACATGAGGAGGCGTATCATTGCTTGTGGACGGGGTCATCCCCTTATTCAAGGTGTTAGTTGGCTATTGTGGACACTTGTTCTTGGGTTGGGTGCTCCTAATATTGATGGATGGTTTCCTTGTTTTATGGATATGGAGACTATCCCCAATATCAATTGCCTCTTGCAAGAAGAATTAGTGGCTGCAGCTGACTTGTCGGTCCACAGTGACGAAAGTGAATAGTAGTGCAGCTTGCTCCCCCAAAGAGCTTGTGTCCCGCTGGCCGATGCCCCATGACTGTCGGTCATAGAGGGATTGATGGTGGATCATGATGTTGCAAGTGCTGCCAGGGGCGAGGCACAAAAGGGGACGAGCCTGAAGAAGAGCACCAGAGGAGCTGAGGCTCAAGGTGGGTTGTTTGCTGGATAAAATCTGAGCGGTGTGAAGAGCAAAGTGAGGGAGCACGATTCACATTCTTGCACAAGCCCTTTTAGCTTGCATTCCCAACTCCCGGTCTCCAATGAGATGAACTCTAGTTCTAATTGGTTAGTGTGATCCAACTTTTACTCCTATATTCATTTTTTTTATACATGCGATGGGAGTAATTAGTTGCGGCTTTGTCAATGGACCAAGACGCTATGATCCCGTCGAGGAAGAGAGTTTAAAAGGGAGGAATCATTGTTCTGTAATATCTCCTACTTAGACACAATGCTCAAAGATGTGGATTACTTTCTCATCCTGTTTACAGTTTGTACTTTTGGAATTCATATAAGCAAGTTAATATATTCAGATCACTGCGTTCTGCTTTTCTGTTAACATCTAAATGAGTTTGACCTGCCATTCTTCCAAAAGATCTTGTCCAATGGGGTTTTGTTGCAACCCCCTAATGCTGACTTTTGTTCTGTTGTCACCTTACACACACTTGGGGGGAAAACGTAGCAGGAATCTTTAAGCTGCTCGGTGTGTCCTTGGGGGAAAGTCTCGAGTCAGGTGCTGTCACCTGATCCGGATTCCTCTGTTTAGGCCACTCCTAACGGAGCCAAGGGGGATAGTCCCTAAGAAAGAGTTGCTAAGGCTCTTGTTTCTTATTAAGTTATGGATGAGATGGTTGTTAGGAGTTTATAAGTGATTGACTGAAACACGATACTGCAAATTTATAGTTTAGTTCGACAACATAAAACGATATAGCATTCATAACATGATATGACTGAAAGCAAATAAGATTTGCAAATGAACCAGTGCCAAATGGAGTCGAATAGTTGCTGCTGAAGAAATGGAAAATGTTTTGCAATTTGTTCTTGGTCAGTTTTAAAGTTATTAAGGATGAATTAAGTTATGAGGAGGGGGATTCTCGTTATACTGTGAAGTACTGAGAATATGTTTGGATTCTGAGAAGAGTGGCCCCGCATGGGAAAATGTGGGCTAGATGGATTTGTGGGGGGGGTGTTCAACACTACACCAACAAGGATGTAGCCTAACGAGACCCCACGATCGCTTTCTAGTTGTTTCCGCTTTCCCTAAAGAATTTGCCCACTATTTCTCAAGATCCTTATACCAGATTTTCATAATGTTTTGGGGAAGTTGCTTTTATTAATGCGAGTTTGCTTAGTTAGATGTGAGAAATCAATTAGTGTGCATTCTTGCTTTTGATTATCCCAAAGCTCAGGGAAAACCTGCGGTGGGCAAGAGCATACACCGGAATGGCAAATTGATTTATTCCAAATTGATATTGTAAAACAAAAAAGGTAAATTGGTGAGACTAATTACTACGGCAAGGAATATCTTTTCCCCAAACGAGCAAGCTCCTTTGGGTAATCCGGTAGATCAATGTCGTGTTAGTGTTCGTTACTTTGTCCAAAATGAAAGAAAGAAAACTAAAACTAACTAAGCACATAATACAACTCGTGAAGGCGGATTGTGTGCGTGTTGTAAAAGTAAAATTTTAGAAAAAGACAAACCATAAAAAGACACTGTGAGACCCCCCAAGGGGGATGGAGTGTGGTCCATGTGTAGCCCACCTGCTTTTTATTTATGATTTATTACAATGCTATTTAAGAAAAAGGAATGCCCTTTTTTGGCCCCTGACAAATGGATCAGAAAGGGTTTTATAGGTGTCGGGGGAGAAGAGGAATGCAGAAGAGGGAAGGTATATGGATCGTGGGTGCTCCGGACAACCCAAAACTTGATTTTTCAACAGCACCTCCCACTCTTTCTCTTTCGACTTGCTAAAAAGCAGCAAGCTATTGAAGCAAAGTTAGTGGGTTAATGCTTTAAAAATACATTAAAAAATACAACCTTGTACTTGCCGAAAGATAGAAAGATTTTGCTACTTCGAGAACTAGGAAAGAGAAACTAGATCTAAGCTTCCGATTATGAAACAAAAGCACTTTTTAGATCTAATCAAACAAGTAAATAAAAATGATGAAATTTAGTACACGATTTGCTTGTTAAATCAAAGTAACCGAGAGAGAAAGATAAAATTTTAAGGAGGAGAAGAAAAACTGCTCAAGTCTCGAATCTTTCTTGCAAGATTGGAAGGGTCCTTGATGCAGGCAAGGAATGGTTATGTGTTGGTTTCAACTTATAATCCAAAGCAAAGGAGATGCAACCGACCTCAACCTTTCACTCGGGATGGTAATCTGCACACTTATCAAGCTTGTACAAAATGAGTTAGATCTGGTACACCACACAGTTAAAAAACCAAAAGAACATGAATTATAACCGACTAAAACATGAACTCTTAGATCACTAATAGCAAGAAAGTAAATAAACAAATTGACAGCGGCAAATGCTTACCCTACGTGTTATAGAGAGCCTTCTAAGCCAAACTATTAGTTATGTAAAGAAAAATAATTGAACAATATTACCTCACAAAGAAATCACCATCTGCACTACTTGGTACAGATCATGAGCCTCCAAAGACTTTCAAATTTTATTCATAAACAACAATAACAATGATACAAGAGCATAGGTTCTTTGCTTTCGGCCCTAATGAGGAAGAAGGCCTCGCTTAAATAGAGTTTACAAACCCTTGGGGGTGTACCAAACAACTGGAGTAGACATGAGTTCACTTGAAGAGAGCATGAGTTAATTGGACCTCGAAGGAGTGATTTGAGGGATTGGTTGATTGGATCTCATGGTGGAGGTGCCACCTCTCCAAGAGAGGTGCGCACTCATCAAACTCCCCCACCGATCCAAAACGCCATCTTTACCAAGTCGCCATTTAAAATCATGCTTGAAATATTGATATGTTTCACCTTAATTTAGGAATGAGATTGCCTCCAATTTCCAAGTCAATTCCACACCAACCAAATAACGCCACATAACATGACCCGTGAGCCCTTCACTTGAGGATGGTGCTTTAGCTTGAAATGTTCACACCATACAATAAGTCAACTCAAAATCACGTTTTTAACTTGAGTTTAATTCACCCTACATATGAGATAAAGGAGTCACCCTTTCCATGTCACTCCATTAAGAATTCATTTGACTTCAACCATCCATGTGAGGGCCCACTCTCCTTCATGCGCGAGTTTAGAAGAGGGACCTATCTCCTTAGTTTGTTTGATTTATTACCAAAAAGATCATACTCCAAACTGACGCTTTAAGACAAAGATGATCTCATCTACCACTTAAAACACTAAATAATACTTCCTCCATGCCATTCCATTAATATTTTAATGACTTTTGACTTTAGTGCAATTTGTCGTAATTTAACATTTTTTTGCCTCTTCGTCGCATCGATAGAGAAATAACGCCATATGGGACAATTTAGTCACCTGAAGCATGGGAAAAGTGGGTCACAAGGTAAAGGAGGTGCTCTAAGCTTGAAAACGAGCCCATTCACGCCAAAAACGGACTCTGGATCACTCTTTTATTGCATTTTGAATTTTTCCATTTAAACCATTAAAAAATGGCCTAAAACTACGGAAAAATTTATTTTCTCGGAATTGAACAAAAACATAGAGGGAACTAGAACATGTTGTAAAGTTTCCTTTAATATTCAACTAGGGCTAAATAGCGCATGCAAAATATCAACTGATAACCACACATCATGAATATCTTTTACAGTGTGCAGTGGAATATAAAACTGAGAAATAACTCACAACATCACATCACAATATTGACACTATTATTTTGCGTATGGAAACCCTCGAAAAAACCCAAGATGGGAAAACCGCTGCAGCAGTCAGATATAGCTTTTATTATGAGAAAATATGGAACTTTTACAATCACTGCAAATTCACCCAAACTTGGCGAATGCAGTACCTGTGTTGTCCGTCGATTGCACACCAGTAGCAGAAACTTTCCGAAAGCTGTCTCCTCACTTAGGAAAGTGGGAGAGGTGTGACCTTGGGGGCAAGCACAGAGCTAGGTACTGTCACCTACTCCTAGCTCCTCCGTTTAGGCTAACTCCTAACGAAGCCAAGGGGGGTAGTCCCTAACAAAGAGTTTTCTATGGCTCAATGTGGGTAAAGTGTTTTAAATGGTTACGGATGCGGATGGGTGTTGTTTAGGAGTTATGGTGATTAAATGTGTTTGTTTATTATGAACTTGACGCATAAGATAAAAGCAATCCACGTTGGTATCAAGAGAATTAAAAGATGAACAATAATTCAAGACTTTATAAAGATGCATTCACAGATAGAAACTAAAATGTTCCAAAGACAAGTGATCCAGATATAATAATTATGCAAAGATTAAAAGATCAGTGCCTTTATGGAGTCAACACTCTGCAATGTCTTAAGAAATTAACAATAAGTCTTGAAATAAAGCTAGTGAATATTACGTTGTGCAAGTGCTCTTGGTATGTTTTAAGTATTTTAGGTGATCTTGCTTATGGTGTCAATGAAGGTTTGTTAAGAGCCGGGAGAATGTTCCAAGTTTAATTTGTTCAAGACATGACGGCCCGCCCAGTATCCCAGGCTGGTATCGTGAAGATTGACCAGCTAGCTGAGAAGCTTAGACAGCGGGGAGTTCCGGCGCCTCTACTAAGAAGAACTTAGGAAATTCTCTACAACGCCGGTGTGTAGGTTATGGGGTTTAAATTTTATTATGTTTCTCTTGCAAGATTAAAAATCGAATGCCGTTTCTGTGTACTCCGATTTTGAAGTCGGTCAGAGCATACTCCGGTAAGGAGACAACGAAGTTAATTAATTATGGGGGAATGAGTTGCAAATTTTATTAAGTTGATTAATTAAAACTCTCCGACAGAGAGCGCTCTTGACCTTGTCTTATGACAAAGGTTCAAGAGACTTAGCTAATCTAAATGCCTAATGCAAGGATATGCAAGTCTAACTATGCTCTCCGATAGAGAGCGCTCTTGACTTGGGTTATGACAAGTTCAAGAGACTTAATTAATTAATTGATTAAACTTAAAAGAAAAATAAAGATCTAAACTACCCAAGAGTCTCTTTCAGGTTTTTTAGGCCCTAAACGGGAAAGCATGGGGGTAATTAACAAATCAAAAGAAAGCAAAAAACAACTCTTCGATAGAGAGCACTCTTGATCCACCTTATGGTGAGATTCAAGAGATTTTGGTAATTTTTAGGGTTTTGCAATATTATATCAAAAAGGTAAACATAATTAAAACCAGCTAAGTGAATAAATAAGGAAACTTTTTACTCTTTTCTATTTTATGCATGATGAACCTTTCAGAAACAAACTATCTTACTTTAATGAAAAAACAAAACTCAAACAATTGAAACTATTCTATCCTACTTTTAACAAATTGTGAAACAAAGCATGAAAATGAGAAGACGATACAAGCTTCCCCCAAATGGGGGAAGAGGGGTGTGGGAGCCGTAATCCCACTTGCTCTTTATTAATTTGTTTACAATGCTTTTCTTTGCTGTCTTTTTTGCTTCTTTTCTTATTTCTGGAAGGCCTCTGGAGCAATTTGCAGAAAGGGAAAGAAGAAAAGGGAAATGATGGGTTTTTAGGGCTTGATTCTATTCTTCAGAATTTCGCCAGCATTTCCGCTGTACCCGTCACAGAATTAAAAAATCAGCAAGCATATATTGTTCAAAGATGGTAGGAAAGACGATGCAAAAATAAAAAATTTGGAAAAATTTTTATACTTGAATTTTTTTTTGAACATTTACATGCAAAGCATAAATTTTCCCTAGATCTAATGAAGGAAACTAGATCTAGCAAAAGCCCTAAAAACAGATTTGAATAATGAATATTGAAACTTGGATCTATTTCATGAGCAAATGCAAAAATTTAACAGAAAAGAAGGGTAGAGATAGAAGTTTGAAGATGGAGCTTTGGAGTAAGATCTCCTTATGTTTTTCCTCTTGGACAAAGCCCAACTTTGTAGATCCTGAAAGACAACAGTGTTAAAAAGTTCTTATGATGATGGAGATGAGATTGATGCAACTGAGCTCGCACTCTTCTCCAAACGGTAAGATCTGCTAAGACAATCAAACTCGAAACCCGGTGAGATCAAACAAAATAACTAGTATGATATGAATATTAAACCATGATCAATACTTCATATAACTGAATACTTGTAGTCATCTAGGTTAAGATAAACTTTGCATAATAATCCAAATTGACAGCTGCAAATGGAAGATCTTATGTTCTAACAATAGACTTCTAAAGCTAGTTATTTGATTCACCATATGAGTAACAAATTTAAAACAAGGAAATAAATCACCTCATAGGATAGACATCCATCACTGAAGAAACAATCCCATAGACCTCCAAAGTCGAAAAGCTTTATTCAAATAAAGAATTATTACAATTTTTGTAGAGTTTCTATGCACAAAAGTCCATCTTGTAGAGCTCAAAAGAGCCTCTACTTATACAAAAAGGAAAGAAAATAGGGCTCAAATACCTAAATCTAGACTAAGAGTAACACCGAAGTAATTGGATGAGCTCGGCATGATGATTTGGAGTTGAACTAAACTGCAATTGAGTGCTGGAGTAATGAGGGGGGGGTGGGGTGGCTCATCCTCCCTCGTAATGATCACCCAACCAATAGATAACCCACACTTCAACCAAAAATGGATTTGACCAAAGAGGGCAAATTTCTGACTGATAGTTCAACTGCTACACTCCGATACTTGATCAGAAATTGACCGATATTGATTGGAATCATTATAAATGCTCCGTGCCATGTCATTTAGCCTTTTATTTTATTCAATTTGGTTTATTTTGGAGAGTTTTTTATTTTCTCCAAAATATTTATTTTTAATATTTTAATTAATAATTTCTCCGTAAATGAGAAATTATTAATTATGAGGCTGAATGAACTTCTGAAACTTGGAGATAGCTGGCCGACTGATCATGAATGATTTTTGGCTTAAGGTTAGAGCCTTCAATCACTGAATTCGGGTTCCGGATGACTAACTTATTACAAATTGAATTTTTCCATTTAAATTATGGAAAAATTTAATTAAAAACTTAGGGAAAATTAAAAAATTAAAAAATAAAAAAATAAAATTTTTGACGCGTCCGGTAAAATTTTTTCAAATTTTGTTTTTTTCTGAGGGTCCTAGTGACTTAGAACATGACCATAGTCTATTCTAACAATGTCTAATAGGTTTATATATACTCAGTTGGGCTCTAATAACCCCTCAAGGCCTAGAATTCAAAATCGAGCATTCCAGCTTTGGAGGAAGTGGGAGAAAACCTCGTCAATTATACTCGGCTATGGGCAAAGCATAATTGTCAAGAGCAAAAAACTCCCTGGAATACCTTAGCTGAAATTTTACGTCTTAGGAGACTGAACCACTCAAAAGCACCCTACTAGCACATTTTATTACAAACCCCGCGGGGCCATGGTCATAATTATTCAAAACAAAAATTGACTAGCCAAAACTGGCTAGGCACAAAGGCGGATCATCTGATACACTGGAAACAAACATTTATCATGTTTGTAAAATGGCGGCTCCTCAGCTAATCCAGCGATGGTACAAATAAGTTGGTAACAACCCGACAGAATCACTAGGAAAATCCCAGCTAAACCTCAACACCCTCCTGTGTGAGTGTATGACCCACCTGTACGAAGCTCGATAATCCTGCTGCTCGCTCCTTCGTCTTCTCAGCTAAATCCTCTATCTGACTTTCTCTCCCTGTCTGTATCCTGTCTCTGTTGGAATACAAGTGTGTGTGTTCTCTCCACCAATTGATCTCTCTTTTATAACTTTAGGTAAAGCGAAAACTCTAATTTCACTTTCACTTTAACTAGTGGTATAGGCA
>LPNX011043804.1:89221-106853 GCA_001517045.1 Pseudotsuga menziesii | reverse complement strand
CCAAACATCCATAGATCCCACACAGAAATTGCCTCCAAAGCCTTTTATTCACAATACTTCAAGAAAACTATTACAATATTACCAGCAGAGGTTCCACCTTTTGATCCCCTCAACAAAGGAGAAGAGACCAGCTTATATAAGAAAAGGGAGACCCAGGGGGGCCTCATCAATACTGAAGCTCAAGCTCAGTTGAGCTTGAGTGATCCAAGGACTCGGTGGTGTGACTTCTCTGACTGAGAGAGCAAGTTGAGTTGTATAAGAGATTAGGAGCGAACTGTGGGATGGGATTGAGAGATTCTAAAGGAGAAGCTGCCACATATCTCAAGTGTGAAGTGTTAAAGGCTGGGCGTTACCACGTCAACTTGGTGGAGCCGTAACCTACTACAAGTGAAATCCTGTCCTCATATTAATGATCAAACACTGAGTTCCACATATGCCACATCTTACTAAAACCACTTGCAACTCCCTTTGATGACGCCGCCCTCGATTTGTGCAAGATGTAAATCACAAACACGGGCCACCATAATGACGTCACTCTCCAAGGTTGGTGTATCTCATTACTTCAATGATTCGCTACCTTTTACAAACTCTTAAATCAGGATGTCGAGCCCAAGTGCGAGCTGCCACATCACATACAACACGCCGATTCCAATGGCTGCGTCATGATATGTGAATCATGTACGTGGACACATGCACGTCATCAAATGCCAAGTCGAGAATGTTTCACATGATGTCTCTATTAGCTAGCCACCAATAAATAGGGCGTGG
This sequence comes from Pseudotsuga menziesii, assembly GCA_001517045.1. NCBI lineage: Eukaryota > Viridiplantae > Streptophyta > Pinopsida > Pinales > Pinaceae > Pseudotsuga > Pseudotsuga menziesii. The sequence continues at coordinate 106,085 of LPNX011043804.1, read as the reverse complement.
GCCACACCATTAGCCAGCGCAAACCATACATCAATCTTGTGAATGAGCTCCATCCATATATGAGTCGACATGACCTTTGACCCAAGTCCTGGTATGTGACGGGTCTAGTGTGATTTATAACCAAAGTTTCATGGATGACGAGAGGTGAAGGTGGGGTCCATCTCTTTTACCATTCACTACCATAACCAAGGCTAGCGTGAGTCTCTCCTTAGGTTGACGTCACCTTGAATTAAACTCCTTTCTCTACTTTAACACCCAACTTTGATTTTATATGAGCTCATGTATAAATCGCTAGTCACATGGGACCCCTTTCATGTCACGTTAGGATTAAAATAATTGAATTTTGACTTATTCAATCTTTGACCATAGTGCCAACTTGTCCAGATTTAGCATTAAAATGTCATTTTAATGCATTTTTAGCCAAATACTACCTCACGGGGTGCTCCGGCTGCTCGACTGATGTAGAAAGTGCCCCCATGGGTAAAGTGGACGCTCCGGGTGTGAAAACGAGTGTCCCCACGTCAGAAATGGACTTCGTATCTGAATTTTATTACAATCTGAAGTTTTTTAAGTAAACCATTAAAAAATGGCTTAAAAAACGGAAAAAATTATTTTTGCGGAAATGGACGCAACTCTAGGGGGACCTAGTACATGTCCATACAACTCAATTCGAATGCCTAGCATGGTGAAAAACACCGACACGAAGGTTCTAATAACCTCCCTAGGCCGCAACACTAAGATGACTACCCCAGCTTTGAAGGTGTGAGTGAAAAACTCAGAAATTATTAGTTGTTTGTTCAACAACCAATAATAACCAAGGGAAAAAACACTCTGGGCTAGTCGGCTTGATGCTTAAGTCTGGGAGGCCGAGCCTTTTATAAAAATTTAAATGCTAGGACATTTTTTACAATTTCCCCAAGGGGGTATGAACATGCGTTACAAAAAATAAAACGACCCTGGAGGCCTGAAAGGACCTCTGAACTCTGAATATGAACAAGTATCTTGTTCATCACTGGCGGCTCACTGAAAGTACTGACTAGGTGCAGCCTAGTCGGTGACACGCGGGAGTAGGGAAACGCAAAAGGGGGACGTGTGGAAGCCACCCCAAATTTTAGGGAAATTTCGGGGAAACGAGGGGACATCGAAGCCATAAAAATTAATTTAAAATGTAGAAATGACAAATCCTAACCAATAACTATTACCATGTAAAATACTAAAATGTAAAATAAAAACTAAAATAATCGCTATGGAATTCATTAAATTTTAAATTTCAATTTGGAAATGATATTGAAGTATGTTACTACTGACTATTACCATGTAAAAAATAAATTATTAAAATTTAAAATACTAATATATCATCATTATCATTATCCAATGTGTATCTAAATTCAGATTTCTCATTTATAAAAGATAATGCTTAAACATTGAATTTAATGGTTGGAATTGAGAGGCAAGAGCTTTAAAAAAAAAACAACATAGAAATTTATAAACATCAGTATCATGTGAACCAACAAATCTGGGCGTGAAAACATATGTGAAAGAACCTCATATTCAGGTTTGGGAACATTAGAACAACAGTAAATAAAGTGAAACACTAAGAATCTAAGAAACGGTTTAGTCACTGGTGTGTGTTCATTGTTTTGGGCACAATTTGGCACAATTTGTTTTCAGTGTTCATAAAACAATCCAGGGCATAAAATTTATTATTTTATCACATGGATATTGGAATATGACAATGTTGAATGTATTAATTTTTAAATTAACAAATTTTAATGAGGCATGAGTTATGACCCTACCTCCAACTAGCAGATTTGGTACGCCAAGATTCGAGCTAGTGGATGAAATTGAACTGGGTCTCAACTCTACTCTAGCAGCGACTCTCCTTCAAGAAGCAATGGCTCTCCTCCAAATAAACATCGGTTTCTCCCTCAAAATCGGTGGCTCCTCCAAATTCCAATAACCAACTACTCTCCAATATTGAATTAGATTTTATAAATTTAATCTAATTCAATATTATTCAATTTATAGTTTAAATTAATTAAAATTTTATAAATTTAATCAAATTCAATTTAATTTATAATTTATAATTTACTTGATTATTTAATTTAATTTATCATTCAATTTAATCTTAATTTTTATGTAATTATTTTTATTGAAAAATAAAAAATATAAAAATTGGGGGCTTCTAGGCGTCCCCCCACAAAGGGGGACGTGGGGGGACGCCTAGAAGCCCCCCCTAGAGGGGAAACACGTTCCGCACTTGGGGAAACGTGTTTCGTCCAAAAGGGGGACGTGGGGAAACGTTTCCCCAAGAGTTTCCACCCCCCCGGAAGCACGGGGAAGCGAGGGGGCGCGTCCCTATGGAACACTGCATTTATTACAAAAACCCCCGTAGGGTATGAATGTAATATCCCAAATACTGATATTCTCTATTGTTCTATGATAGTGCTGACTCGCACACTCCATCTCATACAAATTTGCAAAATAAATGTGCATGCAAACTCACCATGCAAAAATGCCCTAAAATATAGCTGAATTAGGGTTAGGGTTTTGCAGAGAGAAATTAACACTTACCACTGATATTCTGGTTGATAATGACTCCAGAGATAGTTGCATGCATAAGGATCCGGATGGGTGGTCTAATAATGCTCTTTTCCTCCGATGTTACCATCCCGCAGTACCGTAAAAACCCTCCAGACTAAAGGTGACGTTTTTGAAGGAGGAGAGGTCCGTTCGGGCTGAAACTTTCTGAGCTTGTTCGTTTGCTTATGCCGGAGAGATGGCCTGGCACATGCGGAGGTTTGGATGCCTCTAAGTGCCCTAGCGAATTGATTAACAGTTCTTCTGCTCACGCCCCCAACTGATCTGTTTGGCTGATAGCTGCTCCAGGTGAGCAAACTGATGGCTGATAATCACTGCATATCATAGGATAGGCCTGCTGAGAAAGAGGAAGCTGACATGCAGAGGAAAGACTAGGTTTTGTGGTCCCAACGAATCCTTCTTTGTTTTCCTTGCTACTTCTAGCTGCAAACGTGGATCTGCTAATAACCCTTCGGAATGTGTTGGATTTCCGAAAACTGTAGTATATGATGGATGCAATGGATAAACCTGGATGATCTATCCCAATAAGAGACTAGGGCATATATCTCACTACCGAACCCTCTTTAGATGAAGACACCGTCTCCAACCCCAACTGCCGCGGTTGCTGCTCGAAACTCCAAAATCAATCAACAATAACAATAGATATTCTCTTTGGTCCAATAACCTTTCTTAAATAGAATAGCATGTACTTTTAGGGTTTGCATGTCACTTTTAGGGTTTATGCTTCACTTTTGCATGCATGCAATTCTAATTTCATGTTGACTTTAACACTTAAGAAATAAGGCTTACATGCTTCGCATGCTTTATGATATGAACTTTGATTGCCTTCTTACTACACTAATGACTTAATAATACTGAATTGATGTACCTTTCTGCTCCTAGTGCTATTAGTCCTCTGTTATTCCCTTTTTATCAAAATGGAACATTACAGTCCTCCCTCGCCAAAGATTGCTTGTCCTCAAGCAATGCCAACACAAATCCACAATCGATCAACTAAACCAATTGAATCCGAGGATGATCCCAGGGTCCCAAATTATCCTAGGAGATTTGTAGCACCCTCTGCTCAAAGCACTGCACTACACGGTACCATCATAAAATGTCCCATGGAAGCCTCCTATAAGTAGAGTGACTAACCACGGTGTAAACAAGGTACCATCAAAAGAGACCTCCTGAAAGCATCCTCTAGCAATCACCAAACTGTCAATCACTGTAATCCTAGGGTCTCAATTTAATCTGAGAATTGCAGACGTCAAAATCCATCCACCGCTACCCTGCGTAGTATAGACACAAGGAGCATCTTGTAGACTCCTAAGTAATGCCATCAGTAAACACTGTATCCATCCCTCATAAGGTCTCCCACCTGGATCCCAGTGCAAACTTGTGCATATTTCATCCCAAATATCTGAAGGCTCTTGTGGGACTATACCCTTGGCTAGGAATGTCTTCCCAAGAATCGCCCACTCAATAGGACACCGACTCTTAATCTCTCTCCAATCCAACCCCCGAAAAGGTCCTCGTCCATAAGCACCATCACAAGGAATAATCTTACCAAGCTGACATTCTGCCCTTTTGATTTCAACTGGAATGCTCATATACTGCTGCCCAATTTCTCGATCTTGGCCAACCTGTAAAAACCATCCGCCATTATGCAAATGTGGACTCAAGCTACTGCAAGTCTTGTCTACGTACTCCTGAAGAAGACTGCTTTGAAATACAATAGTATGGTTCTTCTGCTGCCCCATCAAGGAATCCAACTGCTCTTCAATACTAGAAAGCCTGACCGTTGACTCGCTACATACAACTCGAAGAACTGTAAGCTCAACATCTCGTTATACTATGGTGTCTCGGAGTATCTTGGTCCTCTCTTTCATTGCTAGAATGCTTTCTTTAAGACGTTCAATCTTCTTTCGGTGACTATCATCTGGAAGCTCTAGCTCATGCATGTATAAACTCTCCCTAACCTCAATGTGTGACTACTCACTGTCTCGACTGCTGTGCTCATTGCCTTGCACCTCATGTATTTCACCTGTCATAACTGTTTGGACTCCTGCTGTAGGTGATGAAGAGTGTACCAACTCCAACTCATCTCACGGCTTGTCCACAATCTGACTAGCGAATGTGTTTGTGTCGCTAGACTCACAGGATGGCTCTAATGCAATCTCCTCATGCACATCCTCATCATGTACTGTTAACTCCAAATAAAACTCACCAACAACCTGTACTTCATGCTCATCTTTCTTCCCTCCCCCAACTATGCCTTTAAGGAGATCCTCATCCAAATCCTTGGGCTGGCTTACGAACTTGATGGTGTAATAATCTTGAAAGGACAATGCTGCACATACCTCATCACCTAAGGCTAGATACTCTTGATATCGAGGCAAGTGTTGAAGTATTGCTAACCTCTGCCAATTTCCAGTCAAGATCCTTCTCATTGTCTTCATCTTCTCACAATCTAGCAAAGAAAAACCTTTGTTCTGACATGCACTTCACCAACATCACTGACATGCATTTGCATGTACACGCATGCATCAACATGCACTTTTATTCAATTGCTATGTGCCCACAACTAGCAAGGATCATGCTCTGATACCACTGTAATATCCCAAATAGTGATATTCTCTATTGTTCTATGATAGTGCTGACTTGCACACTCAATCTCATACAAATTTGCAAAATAAATGTGCATGCAAACTCTCCATGCAAAAATGCCCTAAAATATAGCTGAATTAGGGTTAGGGTTTTGTAGCGAGAAATTAACACTTACAACTGATATTCTGGTTGATAATGAATCCAGAGATAGTTGCATGCATAAGGATTCGGATGGGTGGTCTAATAATGCTCTTTTCCTCTAGTGTTACTGCCCCGCAGTACCATAAAAACCCTCCAGACTGAAGGTGACGTTTTTGAAGGAGGAGAGGTCCGTTCGGGCTAAAAATTTCCTGAGCTTGTCCGTCTGCTGATGTCGGAGAGATGGCCTGGCACATGCGGAGGTTTGGCTGCCTCTAAGTGCCCTAGCGAATTGATTAGTAGTTCTTCTGCTCACGCCCCCAACTGATCTGTTTCGCTGATAGCTGCTCCAGGTGAGAAAACTGATGCCTGATAATCACTGCATACCGTAGGATAGGCCTGCTGAGAAAGAGGAAGCTGACATGCAGAGGAAAGATTGGGTTTTGTGGTCCCAACGAATCCTTCTGTGTTTTCCCTGCTACTTCCACCTGCAAACGTGGATCTGCTAATAACCCTTCAGAATGTGTTGGATCTCCGAATACTGTAGTATATGATGGATGCAATGGATAAACCTAGATGATCTATCCCAATAAGAGACTAGGGAAGATATCTCACTACCGAACCCTCGCTAGCTGAAGACATTGTCGCCAACCCCAATTGCTGCGGCTGCACGCTGTGCTGCTGCTCGAAACTCCAAAATCAATCAACAATAACAATAGATATTCTCTTTGCTCCAATAACCCTTCTTAAATAGAATAGCATGTACTTTTAGGGTTTGCATGTTACTTTTAGGGTTTACGCTTCACTTTTGCATGCATGCAATTCTAATTTAATGTTGACTTTAATACTTACGAAATAAGGCTTACATGCTCCGCATGCTTTATGATATGAACTTTGATTGCCTTCTTACTACACTAGTGACTTAATAATATTGAATTGATGTACCTTTCTGCTCCTAGTGCTATTAGTCCTCGGTTATTCCCTTTTTATCAAAACGGAACATTACAATGAACATGCATTTTATTAAAAAAGGGACCACAACTGGTCCTGATGGACATGGAACCTTCCAATCACTGACGATGAACAACTGGCTTGTTCATGGCTTCGCTGGTTCACTGAAATCGACTAAGTGCCAAATTAGTGGATAACATGTTCCACAAGTCCTGCCAGTAGGTTTGAGTCTTGCCAATGTAGCTTCCGTATGAAATACGCGTGTCTTCAGTGACTCTTTTACTACCACTGTCTTTTGCTTTCTGGCATAGCATGGATATTTTTACTTGAAAATGCATCTTATATTTCATTACTGAACAATAGAGTATACATTGAGATTTATACATTGAGTTGAATTTTGAGTATATAGGCCACCTCTTCCGTGCCTTGATGTGTTTCTTAACTATCAGTGGGGGGCAAAACACTACCAAAAAGGGTTCAGCACAGGTCAAGATCTTGAATTACTCTTTAATACTGAACCAGATTTGACATATACTCTTAGTTTGTGTTCTTCTTTGTATTCACAATGTTCTAAGGAATTGAGATTTGGCATTTGATCATTTGTCTTCATGTTCCTCTGAAATTTTAAAGATAGAACTGATACTTGCTTTGCTCGTGCCTATATCTTGATTAGGATCCTTCTCATCATGATAATGAGGTAAAATTTTTAGTACAAAACCTGGAGTTCAAGCTCTGTATTAACATTGAGCAAAAACTGGTGAGAGTACATGATCTCATGAGGTTGACCATAGGGGGAAAATGTTAGTAAGTAATCGTTATGAGACTACTTCAATAACATGGAAATTTAGCAATGTGTATGTATATAGAAAATGCATGGCTAATCACCAAAATATTCACAGTGGATGTACATTGTAGAGTGACAAATGTCTCAAAATTGTTGGGGTTCTGTTATCACGCAAATATGCACCAAAAGATTTGTACAATAATTATAGACAACCCACCCTTTTGTTGTTGGAGGCCTCTCTGTTTGGACTGGAGCTTTTCCAATCTCAGGGGGTTGTCCCTCGGGCTTGTTTGCTGTAATCAAACTTTTAAATTCTGCATAAGAAACCCAGCTGATTAGCACACATAAACTTCACTTTTGACTGCCAAATGAGCAGTCCAAAGTGAAGAAAAAACCTAATAAAAGTAATTATGGTTGAGCTCAGATCATAAAAGAAGTTACAACAGCGAAAGAAGAAAGGAAACATGGGTGAATATGCACCTTGAGTGAAGGATAACTCAAAGCAAGTGCATTAGTAACTAACCATACATTGCAATTCTACTTAGCCAAATAATAACCAAGAGACCCAAAAAGCTGGGTGTCAAGCATAAGTGGGCCAAATCATATTTTATTTAAGAGATTGCTTACAACATAATAACAAGATATAACTGGTTACAATAGGCTTCGTGGAATAGCAATGGTGGAAGCAGTGACAAGTCCTGGAAGGTGGAAGCAAGGTGATCCTTCGCTGTTGCAAAACTCCTCCAAAACTCTGTTCTACCCTTGCACATTGATCTCAGTCCTGTTCTTATAGAAGTTCAGGAAAAACCCTAAACAAGGATGTGCCTCTACATGCATGCTAACTGATGGATGGCTGCTTACATGCTGCTATTGTGGTTGTAATTTAGATATCAAGCTCCCTTATTGCCTGTCGTTGCTAATGATGAAGATGACTCACTGCTAGTATGTTGTCAACTCACTGTTAACTGCTGAAGACTAATGGTTATTATGATGAAACCTAGCTGTCTGCTAGATAATGCTGACCTTTAAACACTAGGTCTATTATTCTCACAGTTCTGCTATAATAGATTGCATGCATAGTCAAGAATTGCCAAGAATATGTGGTTGCTGTCACTTCCAGCCCTGATTCTTGTAGAAAACTGCAGTTATCTTGCTGCTGAGTTCAAAATTTTCTAAAAACAGGCCCTACAACAACGTAATCAAACCACTTGTGTGACTGTATGCTAAACCAATCATTGGACATGCAAGAGGGGTTGAATTTGTGTTTTGAGTGGATAAACTTAGCAAATTCGAATAGGGTTTTGAGTAGACAAATCAGCAAATTCGAATTTAGGGTTTTGAGTAGACAAATCAGCAAATTTGAATTTAGGGTTTTGGTACTGTTGTCAACATTCTTAGGGTTTGGACAGCACACGAGGGTTTAGCAACACCTCATGCAATGATTGGATAAAGCTTGCAAATTAGGTTTATGGTTCAACAATATTAGCAAATTCGAATTAGGGTTTTGTCCCACTCTTGAAGTAGGGTTTGGCAAGATTTCATAGATTAAACCCTCCTCAAATAGTTGTCACTCTGAAACCTCATCCACTTGCTCGCTTATGTACTTAACTCTCCATCTTTCATCCACTGGAACCTAGATCACCTTACCACTGTATCTTCCAAATGTAGCCCTGCTAAAAATAGACATGCCAAAAATAGCAGTCAAATGGAAAGCACCAAATGTGAAGAGAAACAGTAGGAGACCTTTGCCATATATAGCATGTCTAAAAATAGACATTGCTAAAATAGCAAGGTCTTGCATGTACATGAAAATAGTCCCATTAGACTCGTTTCTTTGCAACGAATCTGAATATTTGTTCAAAATCGACATGCAAGCCCTGAAAACTTAACTGCTACAATAGCAGTGTATTGAAAACTGCTTCATTTCACTCTGAAAAAGTCCATTGGCATCGTGGTGTCTGAAGGACGAACAACATGAAAACATCTCTAACATGCGATCCTTGGAACTTTGGCTTCAAACAAAAATGAAACTGTAAAAAAAATAGCAGTTTACCAGAATCTGATAGAAATGACTGCAAGCAATCTCTGGTCCTTGTAAATTTGTAATACCCTGGATATACCTGAAATAAAACTAATGTTCTCCCAAGTTTCCGGGACGGCGGGACACGGAAGCGGGGAAACACACATTCAGGACGCTTGGAGACCACTCCCAAATTTTAGGGAAATTCAGGGGGTACGGGGGCATGTCTCTAAAATTATAAAAATAAGATAAAATATCAAAAAGAATAATTCATTTGATGTATATTCATGATTGTGCAATGTAAATACTAAATATAATGATTTATTTTCTAAGTAGTACCAAGTAGGGATTGTAAAAAGTGAAAATAATGGGAAAAGATTAAAAACAAATATTCTTAGGGGCATGGAGGGGAGGAAACGTTTCGCCAGGAGTCACCAAGTCCCCGAGATGCAGGAAAAGCAGGAAATGCGTCCTCGACCCTGTGGGACACGTCCCCATGGAACAGTGATTAAAACCAACCTGATAGCATTTCGCTGGATCTTAACCCTCTAGTTGTGCAAATGAACTTGGGGGTTAACGAGTTTTCTTTTCAAAATATTGGGGGCATGATCTTCATACAGGCAGGTAAACAGTCACAAGCTAGCAAGACTATCTAATTGAAAGAACTAATCACATTGATAGTGCTTCAACTAAACTTGAGAACGCTCTAATCAAACTACTAATACTGTAGCAACATGGGTAAATCCTAATCAGGTTATCTTCCAATTGTACTGATGCCTGAACTCCAAAACTGTAAGTAATTTGCAGCTAATTATCACTGGATTTTATGCTGGGTTGTAAAGATATTCGTACTTCTGTTTCACAAAACATGAACAATGGATTTGCTATTCCAAATCTTGACCATATTTTTCTTATCTTCCATTTTTATGCTCTTATTATCCTTAGGTTTTAATGAAAGATGGAGATAACGTTCAGTGATAATCCAACTCAGTAAATGACGGTTACATTAAATTATTTTAGAGAAATTTCTGGTTATCCCTTACACATTACATGATTTTTACTAGTATAACTGTAGTAGATATGAATTGTTTCATTGCTATGTTGCAGTACAAAGGTATATTTATAGTAAGAGATCCAATCGTATAATTCTTGATGCCTTGCTTCTCCATTGCTAAAAGATAGGTTAGAAATGATTTTTATGGTTGGCAGAGTTTACATATTACTTTCAGACAGTAAGCTTGTTAATAGTTCTTGTGCTTTTGAGAAATCTGAGGATGGAATCTTACTCAGTTTCCTATGATTGCAGTTCGATACAAAGATATCTTGAACGATGCATATATGGATTTGCTAGATATGCTGAAGGCAGCTAAACAAGACTGCACAATAATTTATTGTCTTGCACGAAATACATGTGATGATATTGGTGCCCGTCTATTGAAAGATGGCATTTCCTGTCGTGGTGAGCTCAAAGTAGATTTTCTTCTAATAAATTTGATGGCTACTAGATGGCATTCATTCTAGTATTATTAACATGATAATGTGCATATATGCAGTCTATCATGCAGGATTGAGTCATAGGATTCGTAGCCAAGCACTGGAGGACTGGGCATCAGGAAAAGTTCCAGTTGTGGTAGCAACAGTAGCCTTTGGGTATTACTCTAGAGTCTATTCTATATGTAATTTACATTCATTGTTTATCTACACATGCTGATGCTTTTCTTTTCATGAAAGCTTTCCTTGTAGCTAAATAGGATCTAAATGGCATGTACACTACATCCTTAGATAAAAAGAAGTTTCCGTGCAGATCTCTTTTGCAATGAATTACCATTTTCTATCAATCACTTAGTGATTAAACTTAAAAGGAAGAAATGTTGAGAGACTAATCCAACAAGGTCAAATGGAGTCAAGAGGTTAATCCAAGATGTGAGAATGACCATCATTGATGTATCATTCAAACTTTAACTTTGCTGGAAATAATTTTAAGAGATTTGCAGAGGGAAAGCAATCTAGGATATGCTTTCAATTCTAGATTCAATAAGTTATTTACTCATGAAATTTCACCAAGCAAGAAAAACTATTTTATTTAACTTGATTTAGATCTTTCTCATTTCATAAATAACAAGCAAGATAGGGAGAGAGGAACCTTCACACCTATTTTACTTCATTTGATGTAGATACACCTTAGATTTGAACTATAGACCCTTTCATTCACAAGCATTTACACACCAAACACACCAATTATGGAAGACTTTATCTCTTGTTCTTGCTTGTGATGCCTTCTTTTGATTTTCTGTGCTAGTAGCTGTGACACTTGATGAAACGAGTCGATATGCTCTTTTAAACATTGAGTAAAAAGTTGCATCGTTTGTGAAGTCGTCCATCTCAAATTAACTTTGATTGGGACCTTTTGCCGATCGATTTGTTGGATGGAACTTCTCATTTTTTGCTTCCACCCAGTTTGTTGATTTTTTCTCCATTCTTCTTTGAAATCACAACTCATCTGTTTATCTTCCTTTTGACCTTGCCATTGGATGATGATAAGTTATCTGAATCTTTTGTGATTGTTGTGTTGACCACCTAACTAACTAGGTGGGAAACCATGTACAATGCTCCAGAAGACTTAGCCGGGCAACTTTGCCCCTCTTTTCTCCTCTTCTTCTCCATGAAAATTTTGCTCCTCAGCAGGAAATTTTTTAATGATATGTCAGCATGAGGGTCATTTTTTTAAAAACTTAGTTGCTTAGGACTTTATCATTAGGGAAGTCCTTTCATCGAGTGTTTTTTCCCTTGGATAATTAAAATTCCTCATTTTTTTAAAAACTTAGTTGCTTAGGACTTTATCATTAGGGAAGTCCTTTCATCGAGTGTTTTTTCCCTTGGATAATTAAAATTCCTCTATAGTGATTTTAATTATCTGAGTTTTTCACTTAAAATTTTTTCCAAAGTGGTGAAAGGAATTCTAATGATCGAGTCCATGGGGTAATTTGTTGAAAAACCGAGTTTTACTGCTTGCTGGTTTAAATGAACAATTTGTGTTTTTCACTTCAGCCGGTTTTGCATAGGCTTGAAGCTACTTAAAAAAATTTGCCGAACAATTTTAAACACACAGTAAAATCACTAACAGGCTGAAACAAATAAACATGCACACCATAAATTTAACTCAGAGATTTTTGGCTAATCAGCCCTGGAAAAACCCCCACGGGGAAAACCAGTCAGAGAGAGGAGAGATTTTTATTATTCTTCAGCAATGTACAGGACAGAAAAAAATGGTGAAAAATACAACTTATCTCCACCGGCAAACTTTATCTCAAAGTCTGGAAATTAGTGCTCAGCAAACCAGCCGTACACCCTTCTTCTTTTCTGTGCAAAACTCAAATGCAAATGTCCAGCAGTAACAGGCCGTACATCTCCTAGAAAACAGTGCCAATAAATGCAGCCGTACAGCAGCAAACCAGGCCGTACTTCTTCCTCGAATTCTGTGCCAAAACTTGCAGACCGTACACACAGGCTGTACCTCGATTTCTGTGCTGAAAATTAATGCTGTCCGTACAGCATTTAATGCAGGCCGTACAGACCCACAACTCCTCGATTTCTGTGCTGAGAATTTAATGCAAATCGTACAGCATTTAATGAGCCGTACTATCCCTCGATTTTTGTGCAATCAGTGCAGCCGTACAGCATTTAATGAGGCCGTACTCTTCCTCGAACTCTGTGCATAAATTTCTCTCAGAAAATCGTGCCCTCCTTCAGCAAACTCGACCCAGCCTTCTCAGCTCTCTCTCTTCTCCTGAAAATGAAAAGTGAATGCCCTTTTGCCTCCCTCAGCCTTTTTGTTTAACCTAAGTGGGCATCTTAATCCAACGGTGGAAAAAGAATCAATCCAATGGATGAGATTGAGTGTGAGTGAAAATCCCTTTTATTTATTTCTCATAAATAAAATCACTCACCCACTTAAATTTATCAAAAAGTGACTTTATTGTTATAAAGTCTCATTAAGTGACATTTAATGTGAGGGTCACCTTTTTCCCTCTTAAAGTGACTTTAGGCAAAAATTAAAGTCACCTAGGGAACATCTGCCTAGGTACAAAAACTAACATAATTAAGTTCTAGGAGTGTTGCATATTACCATGCTAGATATTATCTAGAGTCTTGTGGAATTTTATTAAGTTTTGCTTAGGTTTTTTAATTTTTGGTGATTAAAAAAGTCCCTCAACATAAAAAGTTGTATTATAAAGAGCAATAAGCAACATCATTTCCCCATAAATAGGGGTATGGGTACTCAAAATCAATGGCATGTTACCCCCTACATGCTTGGATCAAGTTTGGAGTCAAGCCATTAAGTTTTGATAAGGTTTTGGACCTATTTTTCTAAGTTAATAAAAAAAGCAGGAAAATTAACCATTAATTAGAATGAAACTTTTTTGTAAAGTGACTAAAGTCACTTGGGGAGGAAAAATTAAGTTTCCAAATGTTATCTTATGTTCCTAAGGTGATATTAGAGGAAAAAAGGCCCCCCCATGCAAGTGTTTCTTAAGTTTGAAGTTGCTCTCTCTAGGAAGTGTTCCCCCCTCTCCATGGGCCCTTCCCTCTCTCATTTGACAAGTGGCAAGCATACACATGGGGTCTCCTCTCACTCTTTTCCTATTTAAGGAGGCTTCTCTTCATCATTTGGGTTACAATCTCTCACGCTTCCATTGTGCTCCCATTTTGTGAGCTTTTGTAATTTTCAGTCATTTGGGCATTTGAATAAAATTATTTGTAAGAAAGCTGGTGTGTATTGGTGCTCATGGTGATTTGCTTCTATGCTCCATAGTTTCTCAAGTGGTTGGAGGCTAGAGAGACAAATTTCTTTGTCTTGATGAGGTCTAGTCATTTCTGTTAGATTTCATGAGTTTTCAGATTTGCTATTAAGAAGTTCATACTTTCTTGTTTGAATCATATGATTTCTTGATACATCTTTTAGAACTCACCTCTTCCTAGTTTGTGTAGCAAAAATATTTCAAGTTGCAAGTTCCTAATATTGGAGAGTGGGATTCTTTGGTTAGATGCCCCCACTTCTTCAAGTTGAAGAACAAAGAGCACCCTTTCCTCACCCATTTTTCTCATAAAATTTCTGCATTATATTTTATCTTTATCTTGCACCCATTAGGGGAATTTTGAGGTAAAAAATGGGTCTCAAAACAAAAAAATGTACCATCAAAATCAACTTTACAAGAACCAATCAAATTCTAGATAATGACATCATCCCCTATGGTTGAGGTGGCATTGCTCGAGTTAAAGTTGCTTACTTTTTAAATTCTAAACGGTGGATGAAAATCCTTGGTTAACCATATTCATAATAGAAAAAGTACTCATAAATTACTTTCAAATATAATATTTATGTACTTAATACTCTTAAAGTACTTTCACCTTAAAATACTTTCTCTTTTGAATATAAAAATATATTATTAATCAAAAGTCAAACATAAATTCAAAAATAAAATCATGATTTTGTACTTTTTGATTTTATATAATATATAAATTTTATTGTATCTATATAAAATTTTATGACATAATAAAATTATTATATATTACATCACATCATATATTATAACTTTTGACATATATTTTAACTTTTATTATAAGATATATAATACATATAATATATGACACAGAGCAACATCTTCAAATTATATAACATAATTCACTCTTTATGTTTTCTTTTTGTTATAATATAAAGTCACATTTATTATGCGTTTATATAAATGGTCATATATCATATTATATTAAAATGTTATATAATATATAATATAATTATTATTTTATATTATAATAATTATAATATATATACTATATTATATTTTAATATAATATATAATGTTATATTTAATTAAATATCTTTATGTTTTCTTTTTGTTATAATAGAAAGTCACATATATTACGTGTTTATATAAATTGTCATATATCATGTTATATTAAAATATAATATAATATATATTATAATAATAATTATATATAATATATTATATTTTAATATAATTTATGTTGTTATATGTAATTAAAGAATAAAGATTAAAATTTTATATTAAATGTCTAAATATATAAAATAATAATTATTAATGTGAATTATTTTAAATAAGTATAATTTAGAATTTATTTACAAAAGTTTAATTTAGAATTACAATTCAAAACTAAAATGTTTTACTCTAGTTTATTTTATGAGTACTTTATTTTAGTACATTTATGCATTCAAAAGTACTTATGTTTCTAGTCATATCAAATATTATTTTTTATTAATTTTATTTGTGCACATTTTTTCACATTAACTTAACCATAGCTACATGAATTGTAGTGCAAAAGGTGAGTTGTAAATATACCTTCTCCACAAAATGACAAACTTACAATATTTTATTATATCTTTTATGAGGCCCATTTTAGACCTCAAAATTCTCTTAATGATTAGATCTTGTTTAAAATGTCATTTTTATAAGTCATTTGAAGTTGTTCATGAAAGTTTTTGAAAGTTTTTCCAACTCGGTTGCAAGCCTTTAGGCTTCTCTGCATTGTTTAATGCCCAACCCTTTCAATGCATAATTTTTTACAAATTAACCAGACTGAAACACATGTGGAAACTTTTTCTCAATTTTAAACAAACTCAGAAATTTTCTTTTCAAACTGGAAAATCAAAATTCAGAAAATTTCAGACATTTACACATGAAAAATTTAGACGCTTATTTTTGACCAATGGTCCAAAATAAAACCCCTAAGGAAAAACCTATTTTCTGAGTGAGAGAGATTTTATTTTTCTTCAGCCAAATTAGAAGAATAAAAATCAATAGTACTTATCAATTTTCAGTCTTGAAATTTGAACCAATGCTGAAACTCCTTTCTCGAAAATTGTGCCAGATAATGCCTAGAAATTCATGCCAAATAACTGTTGTACGAACAACAATTAAAATTCTAAATTTCACCTCGAAAAACGTGCCACCAGACTGCTGTATGGCACATAAATAAATTTCTGTACTTTCACCTTGGGAAACGTGCCAAAATTGTACTGTACGGATTTTGACAGGCCGTGCCCGTACGTCGAATTCTGTGCATAAATATTTAGTGTAGCTGTATGTTGTACGAAAAATGTCACACTACCTTGAAATCAGTGCCATACCATACTGCTGTACGGATTTCAGAAATCTGTGCCCTTTCTCGATTTCTGTGCCTCTTCTCGATTTCTGTGCAGTCTTCTCGATTTCTTTGCTTCCCTCATAAATTCAGTCTGCTCCTCGATTTCTGTGTTGGGAAATGTCTTCTCTCTCCTGGTTCTGAATTCTCTCCAAAACCCTCACTTCTCTTCTTTCTCTCTCTCTTCAAAACTCTCTCCTAAAGATGAATACAATGAATGAACTTTTGCCTTGCCCTAGCCTTTTTATTCATGATAACTTCCCCTGTCAATCTAATAGTCAAGATTAGATTAGATCAAGGGTTGATATTAAATGCTCCATTAAAAAAATAATTAAATGACATTTAGTGCACTTATGTCATTTAATAAAGTTGAGCAACCCCTATTCCTATTTAATCACTCACTTAACTTTTTAAATGTGAACTTAGGAAAATACCCACTTAACTTTAAAAAAAGTCACTTTAAAAATATAAAGTGCATCTCACTTCATTAAATGCACAAAATGACTAGGAGTCACATTTAAGTGTCTTTGTCCACCCTAAGGCCACTCTAGGTGGACAAACACTTCCTAGGTAACTTTTCAACAGTTTACTCTGTAAATTTTTCATAAATTTTGTACAATTTT
>LPNX011043804.1:77975-87991 GCA_001517045.1 Pseudotsuga menziesii | reverse complement strand
TATATATATATATATATATATATATATATATATATATATATATATAAGTTTGCTGCCGTTTCCTTGCCATATCATGTCCCATATTTTTCAAAATTTGTGGTATCCGTTTCTCTTTTCGTATCCATATCCGTTCCCGTATCCGTTTCAGTGCAACTTAGAGTCCATTGCCTAAAGTGGTTAAAATCTCTTCTTCTCTCTTTCTTTCTCACTAAAATCTGTAACAAAATTTTATTTCTTATTGTAAGGGCCAAGATAGTCTCTTGAGCCCATCTACAATTCCTTTCAAGTTTCATTTTTGTCTTAAGGTTTTTACTTAAGCCACCCATTGCATGCAAAGGTAGTTGGGTATTCCTACCCTTGCATTGGAAGAGAGGAAGGGCTAGGATTTGCTTAGCTTCTTTTAATTCTTTTGAGCCACTCATTGCATGCCACGATAGTAGGGCTCTGCCCACAATAGTTTCGTTTCTTTCATTTGTTTTATTAAATTAGGTTTTTGCCCCATCTCTTCCTTAGGAAGAGGACTGTATGGCTAGAAATTATTTACCTTTTGTTTTAAAGTGCCATCCATTGCTTGCAAAGGAAGTTGGGTTTTCCCACCTTGCAAGCAAAAGAGGAAGGGCTAGGATTTAATTCAATTCTCTTTAAGCATTTGCACATTTGTTGTGCCCTCACCTTATAAGTGAAGTGGCTTTGCCATCCTTGCAATATCGTGCTGGCTAGTTTTTGTTAAAGGTTCAATTAATTCTTCAATTCAAGTTTATAAACTCTACCCCAATCTTTGCCCCATATTCACTCTCCTTGCCGGTTGGTCCGACCTTAGGTGATAAGAAAGCGCAAAGATTTGTGTTGGCTAGAATAATAGACACTCAACATCTATCTCATAAGAATTGAGAAAATAAAGGTTGACCCATGGAGCTAGAGTGGTAGAGGTTGTTGGGAGCCTCGTAGCACTTAAAGTCCTCCCTTAAATCTTTGGGATTGATTTGTGGAGCTAGAAGAGAACCTTTTTGTTCTCTTGTTGAGCACCCAACAGTCTCTCTCAAATCAAAAGAGATAAGTGTTTGGGGTAGACACATTAGCTATAATTTACTATTTTTATTTATCACAGATAATTCCCCTAAGCTAAAGCGAGACCTAAAATTAACTAAGATTTATAGGACCATTTGCAAAGCATTGCACTCTCTCGTTTCTTTCTTGTATTTGCTTTCAAAGCATTTTCAGTTCAAGTTATTTACTTTTTCAGAGCAAGTTATTTTTTAGGTTCACAATTTATTTCATTCAAGTTCGGCTATTTTTGATGATCGAGTTATTTCTTTAAATGTTATAAGGATTGAAGAATCTTTTGATTACAATTTGTTTGTCTATCTTGTGTAATTCATTAAGAAACGTTGTTTATTGATTTTTTTAAAAATCCAATAGATAAGGCATTGGATTTGTGATGTATATTTGTTACATTCTTTATAGTTAAGTTTAATTGATTTATAACTCCTAAAACAAAACCTTTAAAAAACTTAGTAATTAGGGACTGCCCCTCTTGGCCTTTGGGAGTTTAGTCGAAACAGAGGAGTTGGGAATCGAGGTGACAGTGGGTTCTAAACTCATAGTTTCCCCTCAAGAACACACCTAGTGGTTGGGATACTTTCTGTGGTTAAGTGTGTTTTACGCGGTAATATCTTGTTCATACTGATTCTTGTGATTTGGATGATGACAAGGCATCCTAGTCTTTTGTGATTTGTTCTTTAGAACCATCTTGTCTTGATGTTTGCAGTGATTTGTCAATAAAAACATTTTGCTGAATTTGAGTGCCGTTTGACTCTGTATTTGTTCCATTTTCTAGTGTTTGAATTTGAGCGTCTAATGACTTTTCTATTGGGTTACTCATCGTTTCTTTGTCGACTAATAATCCTTTGCAATCTAACTCTTCTTATAAAGATTTCTTATCAAGCTTTAGCTTCTTAATTTGTACAAGTAAATCCTGATGATGTCTCCTTAAGCATAAGAGTTCTTCCTTATAGTCTGACTTATCTACTTCATTTTGAGTATCTCAATTCTCTTGCTTTCCTTCTCTATATGTTTTCATTTGTTCTAGCAATTCCTGATTAACCTTTTTTAAAGAGGAATTTTCTGTCTTTTTTTGATAATTTGTTTTGAAGATCTTGATTCTTGTAATGTCCCCCTCTAATTAAGCATCCAAAACACCTGCGAACCTACTTAATTCCCATAGGTTTGAGCGAGTACTGCATCAGAGGGAATTGACCGAGGGCATTTGATACTTAGAGCAGATCAGAACATTCATTTAGTGTTAAAGTCATCAGTCGGATAAAAGAAGCCTTATTTCTTTAGGCTTAAAAGTCAACATCAAATTAGAATTGCATGCATGCAAAAGTAAAGCATAAACCCTAAAGTGACATGCAAACCCTAAAAGCGCATGAGACTCTATTTAAGGGGGTTATTGGACTAAAGAGAGGAGCTATTATTGTTGTTGATTGATTTGGAGCTTTTGAGAAACAACACAGCGTGTAGCTGCGGCAGTTGGGGTTGAGGACATCGTCTTGAGCTAATGAGGGTTCGACAGTGAGATATTTGCCCTAGTCTCTTTCAGGGTAGGCCATTTAGGTCCACCATGAGTTCTTCATCTTTATTCATTCATATGCAGCTATTTGGCATCCATTAGAAGATAGTTTGCAGGGACATGTGGGCAGCGGGGGATTTAGCTGGAGAACCCCAAAGCATTCGCTGGGTCTCTAGATCTCAGTTTTTCTTCTGAATATTGGTAGCATCTTCATCAGCAGGATCATCCTACGGTATTAGGTGATCATCAGCTTCCAGTTTGCTCATCCGGAGCAGCTCTCATCAGTTTCGTGTAGTTGGGGGCGTGAGCAGCTAAACAGGTGAACCGATTCGCTAGCCTGCTTGGAGGGGTCAGAACCTCTGCATGCTTAGGTCATTCTCTCCGGCATGGGAAGACCTTCATCCCTGAAAAATCTCATTGTCATCAGACAACTCCTTCACCAAAAACGTCACATTTAGCTAAGAAGGGGTTATGCTGCTGGGCGGTAACGCTGGAGGAAGGGAGCACCAGTTCTTCATCAGTCCAGGTCCTTATGCATGCGTATTATCTCCGTAGTATTACTAGCCGCGTTATTAGTGGTAACTGGTTAGTGTTAAATTCCTTTCTGCAAACCCTAGCCCCAATTCAACTATATTTTCGGGTGTTCTTGCATGGCAATTTTGAATGCACAATTATTTCGTATTTTTGCACAAGATTGAGTGTATGAGTTAACATTATACACAGTATCAGTAGAATATCGGTATTTGGGATATTACAGTGGTATCAGAGCATGTTCCTTTCCAACTGTGGGCTTGTACATGAGAAGTAAATGAATACAGAAGAAGACACTTTTGTAGGTACACAGAGGAATTTGAGGATATCCATCTAGAAGATACCAAGTCAAACATGGACCCAACAAGTATATACTTTGACAGAGGGAAAGGAACAGGAGAGGACAAAGTCTGGATGGAGTTTCGTATCTTAGTAAACACACTACAGGACCTAGCCAAAGGGCAAAAGGAAGTACTGCATGCAATAAACATATTGTCTTCGAAACCAGAACCAGGTAATAGCAGTATACCTCTCTCACCAGTAGATAGAGGGTCTACAAGCAGTAGTGGGAAGCATGCATACACCAATATGCAAAACACACCCCACATATATAACAGACCTTCCAGCAGGCCCATTATGCCTCACTTCCTGGTAGATGCAATAGCAGGACCAGTCATGCCAGTAGAGCCTAGTGAACCATTTGGAGCCTATTTACAGGAATACAGGGATTTGGGGGATGAGTTTCATGCAACCATGTCCTTTTTAGATTTCTGCAACATGAAGAGTAGGAATCGACCCACGAGTTTCAACAGGGGATTTAATCAGAATTACGAGTTGCAGAAAAACTTGGGTAGGTTGACCATCCCAAACTTTGATGGGACTCGTGAAGGTTCAACGAGAATATGGGTTCAGAAGTTGGATACTTATTTCCAACTCAACCCCATGACAGAGATAGATGCCATTAAATTGGCTACACTGCACTTAGACAGGGAGGCTCATGAATGGTGGTACCACGGATTAGTGACATTAGGTCACAACAACATCAGTGAGTTCACACAGAAGCTCATGGAGCGATTTGACAGGAAGGACCCAGAGATACACTTTAGGGAGTTGGCCCAACTCAAGCAGACAGGTAGTGCCGAGGCCTTCATCTCTGAGTTCCAGAGGGTAGCTATTACGGTGACATATGTGTCGGAGAACAGGCTGATTATGTTGTTTACTGAGGCCTTGATAAAACCACTAAGGGGGTGGTTGAAAGCCTACAAATTCTCCACTCTACAGGATGCAATCAGTCGAGCTAGAGATTTCCAAGACTCGGTTCTGAAGAACAAGTTTGCACTCAAGACCAACTTTCCAGTTAGAGACAAAGATAGGAAACTTTTCCAACACGAGATACCAAAGAAAACTTGGTTAGACGACGACACAAGGAAAGACTTGAGACGGCAGAAATTGTGTTTTACTTGTCAGGAACTGTGGGTTCCAGGACACAGGTGCTCAAGAAAGGCCAAAGCCCACTACATAGAGGTATATTTAGACAGTGAAGGGGAGGACTACGAGCAGGAAACAACAGAGGAATTACAATCAGTAGAGGAGGAGTCACTCCAAGGGGATACACCAGAGGGAGTTATTGCATCATTATCGGGGGTACCTAGGTTTCATACTCTCAGGGTCAGAGGAGTAGTACAAGGCCTCAGAGTAGGAGTATTGATTGATGGGGGAACAACCCATAATTTCATTGATGCAGCATGGGTGGCTAAGAGGGGTATTTCGACATAGAAGTTTGAGGGATTTACTGTAGCAGTAGCAGGAAGCACTAGCATGGATTGCAACTATTGGATTCCTAAATTGAATGTCACATTAGGCAACTACCATATGACAGATTCACTTTATGTAGTGAACGTGGCCAATACAAATGTAGTATTAGGCGTCCAGTGGCTTTATTCAATAGAAAAATATACTACAGATTATAGGGCAATGGAAATGGAATTCCAGGGACCAGATGGGAAATGGGTTGTTTTGAGGGGCATGAACACTTATCCCCCAAAACCAGTCTCTTCACAGAGAATGGAGGCTGTGCTCAAGAAGGGTGACATAGAATGGTCAGCAGAGTGCTTGGACACCTTTAGGAAACCTCCAAAGAACAACACCCAGCGGATATTCAGGCATTATTGCAAAAGCACGAGAAGGTATTCTGGGATCTTCCCGCAGGTAGACCACCAGACTGGGGATTTGAGCATATCATTGAGTTGGAGGAAGGGACTCAAGTAGTCATCACCACTCCATACAGGCATCCCAAAAGATACAAGGATGAGATCAAGAAGACGATCAAGGAATTACTAGAACTAGGATATATTCGTCCAAGTTCTAGTCCCTTTGCATCATCAGTGGTCTTAGTTAAAAAGTTGGAGGCATGTTGCGAATGTGGATTGATTACAGATCCCTTAACAAGAAGACCATAAAAAACAGGTATCCCATCCCCAGGATTGATGAACTCATGGACGAGCTACGAGGTTCCAAATACTTTTCAAAAATTGATCTTCGATCAGGGTACCATCATATCCAACTAAGGGATCAAGACATTCCCAAAACAACTTTTCATTGTCACTATGGACACAATGAGTTCTTGGTCATGCCTTTTAGACTCACCAATGCTCCAGCCACCTTCCAGTCGTGCATCAACCACACTTTCAGGGCTTAGTTACGAAAATATTTACTAGTGTTCTTTGATGATATTCTAATTTATAGCAAAACTTGGGCGGAACATTTGAAACACTTAGATGAGGTATTGAAAATTCTGAAAGAGCACTCGCTTTATGCGAAGATGTCTAAGTGTGAATTCAGCATGAAAGAGATGTTGTATCTAGGACACATAATCAATGCAGAAGGGGTACAGGTTCATATGGAGAAGATTAGAGCTATCCGGGATTGGCCAATGCTGAAGATAGTCACTGAACTAAAGGTCTTCTTAGGCCTTTGCACCTACTGTAGGAGGTACGTTAATGGGTTTTCTCAATTTTCCGCACCACTCACCGACCTCACCAAAAAAGGGGCATTGACATGGACAGAATTGACACAACGTACCTTTGAGGAAATGAAAACCATGATGAGTCCTTGCCCAGTTTTGGCCCTACCAGATTTCTCACAACCATTCATAGTGGAATGTGATGCTTCAGGAGAAGGGATAGGAGCTGTACTGATGCAAAACCACCACTCGATTGCATTTGAAAGCCGAAAACTGAAGGACTATGAGCGGCACTACTCCATATATGACAAAGAGATGTTAGCCATCTCACATGCCCTCACTAAATTCAGGCAGTACTTGGTGGGGAGCAAATTCAAAATCAAGACCGATCATAATAGGCTCAAGTACTTCTTGGAGCAAAAGGAGTTAAATGAGCGCCAACAGAAATGGGTCAGCAAGGTGCAGGCTTATGATTTCGAGATAGAGTATGTGAAGGGTAAGAACAATGTAGTAGTTGATGCCTTATCCAGACGATCAACTTCCTTATCTCTCATGAGTATATCTACAGATTGGAGATCTCTTCTCTTAGTAGAGTACTCCAAAAACAAATTTGCTTGTGAGTTATTGGATGGACAAATCCAGGATGACAGGTACAGAATTATTGATGGCATCATCTATTACAAGGGCATGATATACCTCGTCCCAGAATCAGCTTTGAAAAAGAAGATCATATAGGCATCACATGACTCACCGTTATCAGGGCATCGGGGTTTCTTGAAGACCTATAGGCAGATTCGAGAGAGGCTCTCATGGAAGGGCCTAAAAGGGGAAGTAATGCAGCACGCTCGGGAATGCAACATTTGCCAACAGAACAAGATCGAACACACTCATCCGGTAGGGTTACTTCAGCCATTACCGATACCAGAGCAGAAGTGGGAAAGTATCTCAATGGACTTCATTACAGGGTTTCCCAAGTTAGCCGAGTTATTTTTCAGAGAGGTTTTCAGACTACATGGGTTACCCAAAACCATTATCAGTGATCGTGATAGTAAGTTCACCAGTGCTTTCTGGCAGGAGCTATTCAGGTTGGTAGGGACCGAACTCGCTACAAGTACAAGTTATCATCCGCAGAGCGACGGGCAGACAAAGATTGTCAACAAATGGGTTGAAGGGTATCTGCTCAATTATGTAGCAAGCCAACATAGGACATGGATTAAATGGTTACACTTAGGGGAATACTGCTACAATACTACCTACCATATGTCTATTAGGATGACACCTTTTAAAGCACTGTATGGCTATGAGGCACTGAACTTTGCGGATTTAGCTTTTGGAGACAGCAGAGCACCCAAAACAAAAGATTGGGTATAGGATAGTCAGGATATTCTTAAGGTCCCGAGGGAGAACTTACAGGCAACACAAAATTAGCAGAAGCTATACACAGACAGACACAGGATTGAGAGGAGTTTTGAGGTGGGAGATCTGGTATATTTATGGCTACAACCCTACATGCAATCTTCCCTTAAGAAAAAAGGAGCGGAGAAACTAAAACTTCGCTTCTATGGTCCTTATAGGGTAGTTCGGAAGGTTGGAGAGGTGGCTTATGAGCTAGAAATCCCGAAGGAGAGCAAGATTCACAATGTGTTTCATGTGTCCAATCTCAAGAAAACATTAGGACAACACATGCTCCATCCCCCGAGTTGCCTCCCTTAGATGATGAAGGGCTGCTGGTACTGATTCCAAAGAGAATCCTATAGGTGCAAGAAAGGAAGCTTCGAAATAGGGTGATTCGAGAGTATTTGATAAAATTGAAAGAATTTCTTATAGAGGATGCTACATGGGAGGGAGAGCAGGTATTGCAGCATCCTAGTTTGCAGTTGCTTTAGGACAAGCAATTTCAAGTGGGGAGGACTGTAATGTCCCCCTCTAATTAAGCACCCAAAACACCTGCTAACCTACTTAATTCCCATAGGTTCGAGCGGGTACTGCATCAAAGGGAATTGACTGAGGGCATTTGATACTTAGAGCAGATCAGGACATTCATTTAGGGTTAAAGTCATCAGTCGGATAAATTAAGGCTTATTTCTTTAGCCTTAAAAGTCAACATCAAATTAGAATTGCATGCATGCAAAAGTGAAGCATAAACCCTAAAAGTGACATGCAAGCCCTAAAAGTGCATGAGACTATTTAAGAGGGTTATTGGACTAAAGAGAGGAGCTATTATTGTTGTTGATTGATTTGGAGCTTTTGAGTAGCAGCACAGCGTGCTGCCGCAACAATTAGGGTTGAGGACGACATCTTCAACTAATGAGGGTTTGGCAGTGAGATTTTTTCCCTAGTCTCTTTCAGGGTAGACCATTCAGGTCCACCTTGAGTTCTTCATTTTTATTCATTCATATGCAGCTATTTGGCATCCATCAGAAGATAGTTTGCAGGGACACGTGGCCGGTGGGGGATTTAGCTGCAAAACCCCAAAGCATTTGCTGGGTCTCCAGATCTCAGTTTTTCTATTGAATATTGGTAGCATTTTCATCAGTAGGATCATCCTACAGTATTAGGTGATCATCAGCTTCCAGTTTGCTCATCCAGAGCAATTCTCATCAGTTTCGTGTAGTGGGGGGCGTGAGCAGCTAAACAGGTGAACCAATTCGCTAGCCTTCCTGGAGGGGTCAGAACCTCTGCATGCTCTGGTCATTCTCTCCGGCACGGGAAGACCTTCATCTCGGCAAAATCTCATTGTCATCAGACAACTCCTTCACCAAAAACGTCACATTTAGCTAAGAGGAGGTTCTGCTGCTTGGCGGTAACAACGGAGGAAGGGAGCACTAGTTCTTCATCAGTCCAGCTCTTTATGCATGCGTATTATCTCTGGAGTATTATCATCCGGGTTATCAATGGTAAGTGTTAAATTCCTTTTTGCAAACCCTAACCCTAATTCAACTATATTTTGGGGTGTTCTTGCATGGCAATTTTGCATGCACGATTATTTCGTATTTTTGCACAAGATTGAGTGTATGAGTCAACATTATACATAGTATCAGTAGAATCTCAGTATTTGGGATATTACAATTCTCCTCTTCTAACTTTTGATTGCGCTGTGTTGTATCTTTTGTCGTCTTGACTTGAATAAGTAAATTTTGATTATGATCTCTTAGACGAGAGATCTCTTCATCTTTATCAATGACAAATTTGTCGATTATATTTTGCATCTTTTATATTGATTTTTTATTTTCCTGTGACATTACCTTTGAGATATCTTTGAAGTTTTCAAATAATGGAGCTTCTAAATCCAACATCATTGTAACGTCCTGTAATGTCACCATCTTCTTTTTATAGGGAAACATCACAAACTTTTTCTCCATGTATAAAATAAAGGTACCTGGAGTTTGTACCTATGTTGCAGGAAACTTGGGCCCCCCCACGTTTCCAGCCCGTTTCCTGACGGAAACTCGGAAACCCGTACCATACGGTAGAGAAACCCGTTTCCAATTGATGGGGACCGTTTTTTGTGTTGGAAACTCATTGCCTTAAAATGGAAACCCGTTTCCAAATCGAATTTCACTAAAATCCCGCGTTTCCTTGCACAGTCCGCCTAAAACACTTGTTTTTTTAATTTTTTGGGTTTTTGCCTTTTCCGGCTACGGTTTAAGACGATTTTAGAATGTTCTTTATGCCTTGGGTTTGTTATAAAATAACACCCATGCCTCCTTTTTGCCATCATGGCTTATCACCAGCTCACGGTCCATTGGCATAACTAACGGTGCATTGGCATAGCTCAAGGCTTACGGTTCATCATCACGGATCTTTGGCTTTAGTGTATACATTATCTTGGGCAAGATGGCTCATCCTCACGGCTCTTTGGCAGCCCACACCTCCATTTCCAGCTCATGGTGGTGGTGCAAAGGTCACGGTGGAGGCTCAAGAAGTGGACATGGTGTTGGCAGCTGGTTG
>LPNX011043804.1:54215-77860 GCA_001517045.1 Pseudotsuga menziesii | reverse complement strand
ATATATATATATATATATATATATATATATATATATATATTGTGTTTCCCCGTTTCCTAAATTTTGGGGGGTCACGTTTCCAACGCGTCCCCGTTTCCTCGTTTCGTGCAACGTAGGTTTGTACCCAAGGTGAACCTAGAATTATATCAACTTCGTTTTCATAAATTGATACAACATTGATTTGAGCTATGAATTTGTAATCATCAATAGATGGTTGTAGGTTCTTGATTTCATATTTCTTGTTGGAGAAATGTGTCTTTTTCAATTATATTTGATTCTAACACTATTAATTGGTTTTCTATGTCAACATTAATGTGATTTTTCTGGATGGATTGGAAAATAACGATGGTGATATTCTTTCGTTGAACAATCCCATTAAGGAACCTTCCTTTTAGTCAATAAACTCCTTTATATTTTTGTTGAAATTTTTTTCTGCAAAAATTTGGGTATGAAATTTGTATCTTCTTTAATATAACTTCTTTTTTTCCCCGGTGTAAATAAAAAAGGTTTTTAGATGAACCCTTTTAAACCTTTTTCCTTGAACTTATTTCTTTAACTTGAGGATTAAATAATTGAATAACCCTTTTTTTATAACTTGAAACCTCCTTAAATAAAGTTGGATTTACCTTGGTGCCTTTCTAATCAACTTTATAAGTTACAATATATGTACATTTTTTATGTTTTTAGAGTTTTGACTTCGAACTTGGGTAATCTGTTAATAACTTTTAAAAAGATTATTTTAATCATTTTTAATGCCCTTGAATGAAAGCTTTAATCAACTCCAAAGAGATCCCCTTTTAGATTTGGAAATTTTGTTTTGAATATTTGAAAATAGCTCTTGAAAATCGTAAATAATAATTTGCGCTCTTTGTAATATTGTATAGCTTAATTAAATGATTAACTTTGATTAACCTTAATATGTATACTTTAATTAACTTTGATTTTATTTCTTAAATATAATTTCCTTTTTTTTGCCCAATACAAAAGATACCACAGGGCCAGTAGTTCAGCCCTAGGAAGGAAGGAAGGAAGGAAGGAAGGAAATATTTTAACGTCCTCGAGGCTAAGGATAGCCTATGGGACAGACCAACTCGCATGTTGTTTTCTGCAATTCAATCATTTGTCTATTCAACTTGATGATGAGCACCCCCAATTTTTCCACAGTCCCCTCGTTAAATAAATCATCCCAAGATTTATTCGCCAAGACATTTGCGTACCTGTCCCTATTGTCCTTAAAGGCTTCACACTCTAAAATGAAGTGTTTTTCTGTCTCCACCTTCCCAGCGGTGCAAAAAATACACACTCTTTCTGCCCAAGCTTCTTTTGGCCTTTTCTAGCGCCCGGTCTCACAACGGAGTTGATGGGAATTAGTTCTTAATTGAGCAATGAGAATTTTGGCTTTCCAAGGTATATTGGCACCTATGTACGCCTTTTGATGCTGATAGTAGGTAGGGTTAAACTCTTCAATATAATACTTTCTCTTTCTTCCAAGTTTGCTTGTGGAACTTATTGATAACAAAAGCCTTTATTTCTTTACTATTCGTAGGGCATGTGCTCAAGCACATATCCCACTTGCTAAGCCATTTAATATTTTGCCGCATCCAAGTCTTCTTTCTTTTGCACAATATGTCATTGAAGACAACCTTAGGCCATCTACCTTCTTCCATTTGCTCAACTCTTTTTAGATATCTTATGAGTCTCACCATAGCGATTGCTTCAATAGAAGCCGCCCCCATTTCACTTAGCATGATTTCGTATGGTACTGAACTCTTAATTTTGAACTTGCTTGTGATCATGTGTTTTTGAATCTTTTCTATTTGCTTCCACTATAAGTCAGAGGTACTGCTGGCCCAAACTTCACAACCATAGAGAACAACCGAGATCACTAAGAGCCCAAAAAGAGTTTGCATAGTTTTCCAGTCCCATAACTCTGCCTCTCTGCACCTATTTTGGAAAGCATAAAACACTTTCCAACCTCCTAGAGTTCTTTTTTTCCTGCAGCCTTCCCAACTCAAACTTTTGTTGAAGTCGATTCCGAGGTACTTGTAATCTTCCACTACTTCAAGGGTATTGTCTTCAAAGTAGAACTTATGTTGTTTATGTTTTCTTTTGCTAGAGAAAACTACTGCTTTCGTCTTGCTAGTATTTACTTGCATTCCAACTGTTCTACAAAAGTGCTCAAGGGAAATCAAGTGCTCTTGCAAGCCAAGAGTGGACTTAGCAATCAAAATAAGGTCATTTGCATACAAAAGAAGCCTTATCACATATTTTCCCATGAGGACGCCATCCCTGCCCTCTAAGTTTAACCACTCTTCAAGTTTTTCAATATATAAGCCAAAAAGGGTAGGGGATAATGGGCACCCTTGCTTGACCCCGACATCACTTCTGAAACTTTCAGAGATACCATCTGATGTTTTGATTTTGACTTTGACCTCCTCATATACCCTGTGAAGAACTGCTCTAAGATGTATAGGAACCCCAAGTTCCTCCATTCTGTGCCACAACTTATCCCTAGGAACCGTGTCAAAAGCTTTTTTGAAATCAACAAAGCAACAAAAGGCTTCCCTTTTTTTCTCCCACACTTTTTCAATGATGTGCCTTAAAGTAATACCATGGTCCACTGTGGAATGTTTAGGTTTAAAACCTGCTTGTCCTTTAGCATGCTTGTCCCTTTCTTCCACCCACTTGCTAATTCTATTTTCTAGCATGCTTCCAAATAGCTTTGCAAACAAGGGGTTTATCATTATGGTCCTATAATTGGAGGGATCGTTGACATCCCTGCTCTTGAAAAGAGGAATTGCGAGGCTAGTTGTCCAATCTGTAGGGAATCCCTGCTGAATGATGTTGTTGAAGATTCCTGTAATGTGAGGTGCAAGAGTTTTTGAACCCCACTTTAGATATTCAGCTTGAAGTTCTACTAAATCTTTGGCTTTTCCAACACCCAACTTCTTAATACCCACCTCAATCTCTTGCACGGTGAAAAGCTTAGTAATGGTGGCGGTGTTGACTAAGGAGGGAGGGGGTTCAACCTTAGGATTCCACTCATAGAGTTGCCTTGCATACTCAAGCCATTGATCTGTTGTAATTTCCTTAAATACACTAGTGTTTGTACTTAAATATAATTTCCTTCATAAACTTGCTTTTAGCTAATTATTACGTATTACTTTTGCTTATCGAATTATTAATTATGATTTATGGCAGATTTAGAAAGTCATGATTTGTGGGATTCGATTTTTTGAAACTTTGGCTATCCTTCCCACGCGGCCGATAAAGACACTAAATTTATGGCAGCTAAAAGATACAAGATACAAAGAACTTAGATAGCGATTTAATGGTGGATGCCTTGGTTGACTTCAACTTCTATTTATTTCTTCTAGAAGTGCAACTCTATATTTCCCTTAACAATGGTGTTAGTTTTGGAATTCAAACACCACGAAATGGCGGGTCTGGTTTTGACTCCCTGCAACCATGTAGATAATCGCGTCCCTATTTGATAATTGCCCCCTCTTTATGCGCAAACATTTTTTTTAATTGTACCCCGTTCTGAAGCAACTCCATTATTTTTGCCGAGTATTTGACGTCTCGAAAATTTTCTTTTTGTAGTAGTTTATTTTTATTTTTATTTTCTTTTTCAATTGTGCAACAGAATGACTCTTCTTCAATGAAACTTTGAAAATGTCCAAGGGCATGATTTTGGTCAAAGACCTAAAGGTTTAGAGAAACTCTAATTGAATGAGTGTGGCCAACGTCCGGTTCAGACAAATTCTGAAAAATATGGCCAAAGACCGGATTAGACTTGCTTTGATACCAAATGAGACGAAGAAAGTCTTTCCACACTTTAAAATAATAATATATATTGAGTAAAAGTATAAGAATGAATGAGATATATGATTACAATTGAGGGTTCATATATATACCCACACAAGGGTTCCTTTTTGTAAAGAGACATGACCTTTAATCAGGAGGTGTCTCTTCATTACATATTAATTTATTGAATATTAATTATTGACTTATTGTTGATATTTTTTATATTTATATATATTATATACATATTTTGCTTATGACAGAATTGTATTTCCTAGGCTGACCTTTTTTGGTGTTTTTTTTTCCTTAAATGATATATATATACATATATGTATATGTATATGTATATATACATATACGTATATGTATATACATATATATACATATACACATACATATACATATATACATATATACATATATTTATATGTATATGTATATGTACATATACATATATATACATACATACACACACACACACACATATATATATGTAATACATCTACATATATGTATATGTAGATACTTAAGAAACCGAACACGTTGTTTTAGGGCCACGTGTCCTGTGTCTGCGTGTTAGACACAGACATGCTGACAGAGCGTGTCGGACATGTCTCTGCAGCATGTCCCGGGACTGTCAACACGTGTCCCGAAAACAGGACACGTAATTCGCGAGAAGGATGCCCGCGCTCTCTTTAAAAATGTTTTTTTACTTTTATTTTGTCATTTGCACTTGTGGAGAGAGCTCGAAGAGTTGTTTTTTTTGCAGGTGAAGAAGATTTGAAAGCTTTGGAAGGGTTTCAAAGTCCATTGAAGGTGGATTTAGTTGGGTGGATTGCAAGCTCAACCATCAAACATGAAGAACAATGTCTCATTCATCTAGGTCATGAGCTAAAGGGCAAAGGAAAGGGAGAAATGCCCCATCGATTGTCTCCCCACCTATTCCTCCAAACACAAGCTCTACTACTCCTCCTGCTAGTGCTCCATCTGCTGCTAGTGGAGCTCATGCTCCATTGAATCCTGTTTTAGCAAGACAACAAGCCCAAGAGAAAAAATACCCTTTGTGGAGGTATGTGACTAGGAAAGAAGGGCTTGGGGAAAAGTTAGGTGGGGGAGGCAATGTGTCTTGGACTTGCAATTTTTGCAAGAATGAGTTTAAGAGCACATACTACCGAGTTAAGGGCCATTTGTTGGGCCTTCCTTCTTGTAGGATTTCTTCATGTAAAGGAGTGAGTGTTACCCAAAGGAGAGAAATGGGAAATGAGGATCAAGAAGGTTTAGGCAATGTAGCAGCAGCAAGCAAGAAAAATGATGAGGATCCTCTTCCATTCTTAAGGAAACCATCTAGCATTCGGCCTCCATTTCCACCTAATAGAGGTGATACATATCCAACAAGAAGGAGGCCATCTTCAAGTGGTCCAATGGACAAGATTTTCCAACAAGAGGCGCGAGAAGAGGTGGACCTCACCATTGCATTATTTTTCTACCTCAACTTCATCTCATTCAATGTTGCACGATCACCATTGTTTATTGAGATGTGTCGAAGTCTCATTGAACGAGCTCCATCTGGTTATGTGCACAAGCTATTCAAGGTTTGAACCTGCAACGTCACAAGGATTGTTTTAACAATGCACCTATTGCCAACTGGTTGACACCTCGGGGGCTTCCTTAAATGATTTATATTAATAAGCTGGTGAAGTTACTATCTATTTCTTGTGATCCATCATTCTTGAAACAATATTATCAATGATCATATATTATAAGAATATAAGTTATTATAATATATAGACTATAATATTTAATTTTATATTTTCTAATAAATAATAATATTATATTCTAATAAGTAATATATCTTATTTATTTTTAAGTTTTTGTGGAAGAAAACTTCACAGAGAAACCCAATGGATGCTTCCCCATATTTATGGATGGATCCCCTAGTATGTAATGTCCCCAAATATTTTGCTATAGACCACTCCATTAGACTAGGGAGGAAATGGCTAAGTTACTTAGTAATGTTCATGAGAAATTATTAAGGTGGTGGTTGTTGGACACACTAGTTACACTCAGAGGGGGGGGGCGGGGTGAATGAGTGTGCACAACTTATATTACTTTTTCACTTTTATTACAATCAACAACTTATTCAATATTATGCATTATCATATTATCATTATATCATCATCAACATTATTATCATCATCATATCATCATCACATCAGAACTTCAGAAGTATAGCATGAAACACAGAACATTGGATTTTATGTGGAAACCCAAGTCCTGGGGGGAAAACCACAGAAGCCTTTATAATAGTTTTCCAGAAATAATTGG
The DNA here is from genome assembly GCA_001517045.1 of Pseudotsuga menziesii. NCBI lineage: Eukaryota > Viridiplantae > Streptophyta > Pinopsida > Pinales > Pinaceae > Pseudotsuga > Pseudotsuga menziesii. The sequence continues at coordinate 71,731 of LPNX011043804.1, read as the reverse complement.
AAGGAGGCAACAACTCCCTTATTACAATGACTTCAGTTCTCCAGCTACAACTGGAAGGAGGCAACAACTCCCTTATTACAATGACTTCAGTTCTCCAGCTACAACTGGAAGGAGGCTACAATCCCCTGATTTACAGCTTGAAGGAAGCTACAACTCATTGGTTCTCTGGCTACAACCGGAAGGAGGCTACGACCCCCTTTCCTTTCCCCATCCTGCCACCCTGATATGAAGATAGAAATTGCTGAACCACGACCGCACTAATCCCGCGGACCTGCTAATCAACACTTGTACTACATTGCACAATTTGTACCGCACTGCACAACCACTGCTCATCATCTGATCACTAGCCATCAACCTGATCACTGTCCACTGTATCACATTGCACATCAACCTGTACAATCAACCTGTCCAATCAAGCTGTACCAATCAATCTGTTGTTCACATCATCCGACTCAGTCAATTTAACTTTAACCAACTGCACACCAAACTTAGTCCACCTGAGTCAAACCAACTGCTCAAACAACTTAGCCAGTCTGATTCATACCAACTGCACATAAGGCAACATGTGCGAATCCTCTGCTCAATTGAACCAACCTGTACCAAGATGCTTGTGTACCTGTGCCAAATCAATCATATGCTTGTGTTAATCTAATCAACTGCTCTTACAGTCAACTAACCCTTCTTACTTGGCCTAGTTCATCAAGTAAGAGACACATTTGACCAACCAAGAGACTTCACATACATCCAACCAAACTTACACACTCAACTAAATGACACCACAACCAACCTCAATCACAGTCAAGGAATACTTGACAGTTAAACATGATAAACCTCAACCAACTAACCTCACCCAAGAAGATAAGACTTAACCAACCATGTCAAACTCAGCCAGTCTCATACACTCTTAGATACAAAAGGATTTTTCACTCCACTCAAATCAAGTCAACAAATCAATCAAATAGTCGCTTACAATACTGCCAAATGTTGTCATTAACAGTTAATAACAGTCCAGCTCCACTTAGGTCAAAGACACAATGATCAGCACTTGTCAAACTAGTTTTCAAAGAAAACACTTAGGTTGATCCAAGAAATCACTCACAAGATCTATTACTTGCATGTCAACTTCTCATTCAATACTACACTATCCAATAGTCAAGATAAACACCAAAATCCATGCCAACAATATCCAAGATAATCATCAAGATCTATATCAAGATCACATCAAGATATATTCCAAGATAACCATCACCATAGCCTCGATAACATATTCAATGACTTCAAATATATATATACCAATATATAGTCTCACATACTAAGTTCAAAGATGAACTCTATCCATGAGAAACATGTGCTATCACAAGAGAAACCCAAAAGCATGAACCATACCTTTTTGAATATCACAAGATGAAGAAACAATAGAAAAAACAAAATAAGCTCTAGATCATGTCATCACATAGCCCTCGTAGCAAGCTTTCCAACGAGCCAAGAATTTTGTAATTCCGATTCCGTATGAGAAAGTTATGCCAATTTTAGTGGAGATGCCCAAAAATTTCTCCTCCACACAGTTTCGCACCTTTCTCCAAGAGTTGTGAATTACCAAAGAGAGACTTGATTGATGAACAAATGAAATGTTTGATATCTATTTATATAGGTTGTGGAGGGAAGTTAGTACCTCAAACTGGGCCGACATGCAATTCAAAATTATAAATAATTAAATTCTATTTTGTTTGGTCGGCTGACCCAAAAAGGTGGTGTACACCAACTTCAAAAATTCATATCTCTTCAACCGTAAGGAGTTAGAAGATGCTCCACATATCAACGGCAATGACTTGCCGAGGACTATCTCCCTATGATGGGTTTATTTGTAAATTCTTGGTCTAATACCCTTAAATTCTTCAATATGTTCAGGACGTCAAAGACCCCACACATGAGGGTGCCAAAGACCATACCACCAACTACAAGAGTTTCAAAGTCTTCTTCAAAGTCTTCTTCAACATATCAAGGCACTTCCATGGGCTCTACCTCCCTCTACATCCAAAATCCATATAACCTCAAAGAGGACCATACATCACTATTAATAAGCTACCAAGTGTGTGGGTTCAAGACCCAATGCACCACATGCAAGGGTTTCAAGGACTTTTTCAAAGATATCATATAATATTTAAACAAGATACTTTCCATGGACTTCAAGTTCATCATATAGGACTCCATCGCCGAGTGATGAGGGAATCATGACCAAAGATTCCATCATATCAAAGGCTCCAACAATCATGGGCTTACAGACCACCATATGTATGTATTCCAAGACCCAAATCGCTTCCAAATGCACCATCAATGATCATATAGTGTCCAAGGGTCATCATGCCGCCATTTATGTGTGTGCTAGACCTTCTCATGCATAATGACCATCTCCAAGGGTTCCATGACCTTCAAAAGGTCTACACGGGCATCAAGATCTTCATCAAGGGTTCTAAGTCTTCGTCAAGTCATTAATGACCACATCATCACCTTTAAGGGGACAAGGAGCATTAATCCATCAAATGTGGGTCCAAGGGCTTCTTCATGGCTTCTTCATCGAGCAAGGGGCTTCATAGGCTTCTTCAACCAACTCAACCACACTAGGAGACCTCCAAGGGTCAAGATCCATCATGACATCACCTATGGGGTTGCTAGACCTTCTCCTGGGGTATCATGGCCTCAATAAAACAAAAAGGACCAATGAGAGGGTCATTTGAACTCTTGCAACTTCTTCAACCCACCAAGGACACTTTTGTAGGGTACTGGGGCATAAGTTGTGGTATTGGGGAACTAGAGAAATTTCCTAGGGAACCGTAAAACATCTTTGGGGTACTTAAATACTCTACACGACGTTCAGGGCTTTTGCCATTGTCCCGAGGGCTCCAAGGGCTTCAAACTTGGGCTTGGACAATATCAAAAGGTCTCCTTAGACACTGACACTTACTTAACCCTCAGGGGTTCCTCAAGGGGCACCAAGACATGTTGGCATCAATGACAACTTAATCAACAGTGGCATGGGACATAAATTTGTAAAGTCGGAGGCCCAATATTTGTAAATAATGTGACATTAGGCAAAATTGGACAAGGAGGGCACATACGGAGGATGAGTTGGGCCTTACATGAGTTGTAACTCCCTGAAATCAAGCTAAGCATTTCCAAATTCGAATTCCAAGGTGTAAGAAGGCTCATAAAGAAGGCACCATATGAAATGTAACTCCTCGAGCTAAAAATAGCTAGTAAGGGTGCACTTGTGGAAGTGTAACTCCCAAAAGGAATCCTATGATGGTTTATGACAAGAATAAAGTCCTATGACAACTTATGACAAGTTATGTCAACTTGTGACACTTTACAGGTCCTAAATTTTGGCCAAAGAGGGTGGTTGAGGAGAAGGTGGGCCCACATGATAGTGTAACTCCCTCAAAATCAAGCTAAACTTCTCTAATGCGAATTTCCAAGGTAAATGAAGGTATTATTTGATCAAATAACATTAGAGAGGAAGTAAATGAGTTCCAATGCATCATTCCCTCATGAAAATAACGATTAGTAGTATTTGATTAATGAGGGGGAAACAACTCAATGGAGTTTATAAAAAGGATGCAAGCCTCTTGGGAGAAGGATTTTGGAAATTTCATTTTTGAATGGAAGAGCTTTTGTTGCTTTTCAAGCTTGGGAGATGTGCCCCTTGCAATTGTAAACTAGTTTTGGTGGTGAAAGATTCCACCCTAGCTAGTAGAGAGGAGGAGATCATCTTGATCTCTTCAATGTGCTTCATGGAAATTGATTGAAAGGAGAAGCTATTTTCATATTTCTTTAAAGAGCTTTATTGCAGGTGTTTATGTTCATTTATAGTATTGGGGTTGAATTTGTTCCCGCCTAATTCGCACCTCAGGTAATGTGGCAGAAATCTTCAAGCCATTGGGTGCGACCTTAGGGGCAAGCTTGAGCCAAGTGTTGTCACATGATACTCGACTTCTTCGTCTAGGCCAACTCCTAGCGAAGCCAAGGGGGTTGGAACCTGTTGCCGCCTAATTCACACTTTAAGACACAGGAAAGTCACAACCTGCTATGTGTGTCCTTGGGGCCAAGCGAGAGCTGGGGACCACTGTCACCACAGTCCACAACTCCTCCGTTTAGGCAAGATCCCAACAGAGCCAAGGGGGGTAGTCCCTACAGGAAATCTAAGTTCCAGATTTATTAATTTATTACAAATTAAAGGGATCTTTTATTAAGATTAAGGCTAAGGTTTTGAGAGATGACAGTCAAACCAATGCAAGATGCAATAATTAAATGACAGTCAATCCTTTTATTTATAACCAGTGCCTAAAGAATGGAGTCAGAGAATGCAACTTTTAATGGATGCAGTCCTAAGTTAATTATCCCACATGTTAAGTTGTCTAACAAATGAGATGAATAAACCAATAAATGATACAGTTATAAACAATAATGAATCAAGATATCTAGGCAATATACAGATGATCCAAATTTATCAGTATAAACAAATGAAGTAAAATAGTTACAGTTTAAACAAAGTTAAGCATTCACCACATAAACAATTGCAGAACTGAAAAGTAAGTGAAACTGAAAAGTAAATGAAACTGAAAGGTAAAGTGCTGGAAGTAAAGTGTTGGAGTGCAATGCTGGAGTGCAAGTGTGCTAAAATGAAAAAATATTATAGAACCGGTTTTGCAATGTCTCTTGGTTTATTTTAGGTAGATTTTATTAATGTTTTTCTTCTTGAGGTTTAGTTTTCGAACCGGTGGTGTGACTACCCCAATCCAGTATTTCTCAAGTCAAAGAGGGAATGCTGTTGCGCTCAACAAAGTGGGAGCAAAGCCCACCCGTAGCTCACAGGTCAAACCCCAATGCCCTGGTGCTCAACAAGGAGGATGTAAAACGCCTAGAGACCCCCCACGGTCTACTACCCCAAGTCGCCTCCGAGGGCAATGTTTTTAATTAACAGGAAAAACAGCTAGATGGATGCCTATTAAACTAAGACTCCTCTATCCCCTGTCGTATCTCGCGAGTACCCCGAAGGGTGATAACCGAGTAGAGGAACAGGACATAGTGAAGTTGTTGTTGATTAATTTTAGGGGGTAAATTTTAATCTTGGTGATTAGCATACAAAGTTTATTTTAAACTATCAACAAGATCAACCAAGCGGTATCCCTTATGGGAGGTGCTGGTACTTGATCTTGGACTTGGAAAATAAAATGTGTTGATTGTAGTAGAAAAAAGAAAGTTGTTTTAACTAAGCTAAGCCTCCACTTCTCCTGCTTTTCATACCCAACTTGAAGTCCCTAAAGGGAGATGACAAGTGGATAGAGGATACACAGGATAGGTGGGTTGTATGATTACCCCTTTAACAGAAAATTAAAAATTATTGAAACTTGAAGGAAACTGTAACTAGCTAAAGCAATGCCTAACCGCACAGCAATCTCTGTGACAGAGATGGTGGTCTGTCACAAAGATAGGTGGGTAAACAGAAAAATAAAACTGATTAAACTAATCCTCACTTCAATTTCTGTGACAGAGATGGTGGTCTGTCACAAAGATAGGTGGGTAAACAGAAAACTTGCATAAACAGGAATCTAAGCAACTAGTATTCGACTTCCTACTCTACTTCCTATTCTATTTACATATAGATTACAAGTGCTTATTAAACTTTTGCAGAATACCCCAAGAGAACTTCTCGTTGGGGTTTACAAATATCAGAAAAGAAGAGAGAGAGGTGAGGGTTTGAACCCCTTTTGGAACCGGTTGAAGGTTGAGGTATTTCTGGGCCAATTTGGGCAGCACCTCCCCTTCACCTGTGTAAAACCTGTCACAAACCAGCAAGCTATGTTCGCTGGAAATCACAGTAAACACTAAAAAATTATCAGAAAAAATTAGTCCCAAAAATCACTAATTTAGGGCAAAAATCTGAGTGTAAAAATAACAGAAATATGATGTTTAGAGGGCTGGAAAATGAGTTTCCAGCCACCTAAATGATGTTAAAACAGTAAATCTGAAGCATTTAACTAATATACTAAGGGTTAGGGCCTTAAAACCAAGGTTTTTATCACTATACAATGATAAAAACTGAGTTTTAAAACCCTTGTAAACAAATGTGCGAAAATGGAAAACATAAATATAACCAATGGAGAAAATGCTCCTTTGTTCTAGATCCCTGCAAATAAACTTAAAAGCGCTGCAAAATGTAAGCAAAAAGGTGAGCACAAAAATAAATCCTACAAAATACTTTGTAGAATCTTACTAATCTACTCACAAATGAAGATAGAAATACTTCTACCTACAATTCTCTCCACAAAATACTTTGTGGAGAGCTATCTAAGCTAGTACAAATGCAAATCAAATAAATATAAAGCAAGTTACCTCACAAAAAAACATGAAATGTAGAAGAGAGACACCAAGAATTCCTCCAAAGATTACTTGTATTAAGCCCAACTAGGGCAAGAAGATTACAATAGCCAAAAGAGCTTGAGAGAATATGAGAGGAGAATGGAGAAATATTCCGGCAGCATAACAATAGCATGAGAGATCCTGTTAAATGAGGGAGTGAGACCCCCATTATATAGTTGAGGAAGATCCCAACCCCTTGAAAATCAACGGCCAAGATTAGATCTCCACCACTAGATCTAGGTATTTGATTTTTGCACCCTCTCAACCATTCTCCACCCTTAGATTACTTTTCAATCCATGGCTTAGATGCTTGATCCATGTCTTAATCAATCTTCACCCTTAGATCTAGGGTTTTGACCAAATGCTCCATTGAGATTGCTTTTAGGTTTTTAAAGTGGGCCCAAGCTAGGCGCCCCCCTCCAAATTTGGCGTCCTCTAAAAGTGGCGACCTCTATCTTTATGTGACGCCCCTCTATTTCATGGCAACGCCCCCTTTTTAACCTTGACGCCCCACTAAATGCTAGCGCCTCCACTATAGTGTAGCGCCCACCTCCATAGTAGTAGCGCCCTCTTAATCTAGTGACGTCTCCAAACATGGTAGCGCCCCTCTATTCTAGCGCCCTTTCTCACATTGGACGCCCTCTTTAGTGAGGGTTTTAACCCATGTTTTGATCTTCCAAGGCTAGCGCCTCCCCTTTTATGGTGGTTTGGCCATTCAAATAATTTAGAACTCCTCTAATTTGGCTTTGACTTTAACCACTTGCTCCCAAATAAAATTTTAACCTTTAGACTTAGGCTAAAATTTAATTCACCTTAGATTTAATTTTTTAAAATTTAATTTTAAAATTTTTCCCATTTTTAACTTAGGAAAAATTAAAAATAACTTGAAAAAATTCATATCTTGCTCATAGGGGGGGGTAGAAAAATTTGAAATAAATTTTCCCTAGGCTTAACAACCCCCATCCAAAATTACCATGGCATTATTTGATTTTTTACTTCAAAATCAAATAATGTGAATTTTGACTTAGGGAAATTAATTAATTCCCTAGGAAAAATAGACCTTGCTTAGCCAAAAATGGTTTATCTCCACAACCACTTATCAGAATGACATGGGACTCGAAGCAGTGGCTTAGGGGGTTTCATAGCAATTTTACCTTGCATTCATAGCCCCTATTACAAAATGCCAGTGCTTGAGCAATTACATTATTACATCAAAACTGAGTTAATTAACCACCAAGGGGTGAAATTAATTAACTAGAAAAAATAAATAAAAAATACAACAACATAACGAAACTCCGCAAGACTCTATACAAATGTCTAGCATGGTCACGAATACTTTGAACCCTTAGCCACCACATGGACTTGACTGTTAGAACGCCCGTCACCACTTTGGAGGATTTTGAGTGAAAAACCAAACCAATTAAAATCGTTTAAGCAACAAGATTAATTGGAAAGGGAAAAAACACTTGATGAGGGGACTTCCCTAACAACCAGTTCCATGGTATGGCATCCATATCATATGACCCATACTAGCACATATAATTACATTAATTTTCCCACGCAGGGGAGCGGATATTTCGCTTTACAAAGGGGCAATTGCCCTGCAGAAGTGAAAAAATCCTCAGATTTTTCCAAGGTACAATTTGTACAACTATGTACATCTTTATGTACATGGAGTTGCCACCTAGTTGAAATAGGTGGGCAACAGAACCTAATAAAATAAGTCTAAGGTTTTTTTTAACTATGAAAGCAAGAAACACAAATTTTCTAGGAGTTTTCAAAAGAAGTGAAATTAGAGATTACCAATTATTGCAAGTAAGATTTTTTATAGCAACCCTTAGTTCAAATAGATACACAATATTCAAGACATGTTGCAGAATTAACTCATGCAAAAAATAACAGAATAGATCAGTTCCAAAATGAAAATAGTGCTTTGCAAATGTGGGTTGCTAGTGTAGTCTCAGTGAAAGTATTGTAGTGTCTCGGTTGGTAAATTTTTAGATTATTAGATGAATAATTAAGGGAGTGGGTAAATTCTTTGTTAGTTTTATTAATGTGGTAATTATCTGGATTATTAGCAAGGAGGGGGATTCTTGATATACCACGAAGGTACAGGGAATATGTTCAGACTCACAAAGTGTGGTAGCTCACGAGGAAATGTGGGCTGAATGGAGTCACGGGGGGATGGTCAACACTACACCAACAAGGATGTAGCCTAACACGGCCTCGCGATCGCTTTTTAGTAGTTCCCGCCTCCTCCGGACAATTTCCCCACATGAAGCAAAACACAATGCTGGTTTTTTCGTTGTTTGGGAGATTGATTAAAAGTAAAACTATTTACCAATCACCTAAATCCTTTTCTGATATACCAACTGATCAGATGAAATTGGAGTGGAAGTAGAGCATACGAGGATGAAGGCCTTCTTGATTTTAAATATTTTTGAACAAAGTTTTCTGATTAAAAGATGTAAATCCCAAGAACCTCTTTCCAAGTTCAGTATTCGGGCTAGCCCTTATCCATGAACCATACTCGGGAGAGCAAGGGGGTTTATTTTAAACATAAGAGTGCAAAAAATGAAAGCTTTTTAATTACTACACTGCGCAAATCTTTTCCCTTTCGGTAATTTGTTATAGCGTAGTGGGTTAGTATTTGTATTACTTTGCAATAGAATTGAAATATAAATTAAAATAGCGAATTATTGAAACAAACTACACTAGTAGAGAAAAACCATGAAAATAGATACCGACGTGAATCCCCCCAGGGAGGATGGGGAGTGGGCTCTTAGGAGAAATGCGCTTTGGTCCTTATATTTCGGATCCAAAGGCTTACAATTTATTGAAAAATTAATTTTTACGCAAGGGGAATCTCCGCGGGCCTTCCTTTTGCTCGATTTTGCGAAAATTTGCTAGAGTTTCCTCCTCATTTATTGTAAACCTGCAAAAAACAACGATGAAAAGAATGTGAAAAAACCCCAAAGACACTTTAAGAGTATCGTGGGAAACTCTACAAAAAAAATCTAAAACATTCTAAGTAAAACTAGTTGAAAATGACTAAGGCAAGCTAGGAAGCTTTCCCTCTTAGGATCTTTGCTTGCCTTCTTGAAGAGATTGGCAAGCAAATCTAAAGCACTATATACCAAATAAATGAAATGAAAGCCCTTTAATCCTCTTAACCAGGTATTTTTTGAGTTTCAACTTTGAACTTGTGAAAAGAGAGCTAGATCTAAAGATTTAAAGAAGAACTTTGATTTATTCAATGAGATCTAGACTTAGGAATTTAAATCTACTTTAGATACTTCTTTGAAACGTAGATTTAAACAAAGTAATCGTAACCATAGTAAACTTGAATTTTTTTTGGATCAAGAAGTGATAGAACCAGATGGAGCAAGAAATAGAAAGGGGATGGTGATGCCTTCTTTGGTGAGAACAGAGGGATGATGCTTCTTCTTCGAATTTGCTAGAGAAGAGGGAGAGCTCACTCGTTTATTAGATGCTCCAACTTGGATTTCCTGTAGCAAACACTCAACAATTGCAAAGAGGATTTAAAGAACCTGTGTGAAATGATAAGAAGATAGGCAACATTATAGATCCATGCAAGAAATCATATAATACCTGATAGTCTAATATATTTCACAATAAGAAGTAACCTAACAAGAATCACTACCTATTCTTACATAAATGCAAATTTCCTTATAAAGACAAGTAATCCCAACAATTGCAAATATGAGAGAAAACTGATACATGTTACCTCAAAGGCTCAACGATTTAACAAAAAACAACATCAGCCAAACATCATGGATCCCACACCGAAATTGCCTCCAAATCCTTTTATTAACAATACCAAAAAAAAATATTGCAATGTATGCAAGCATAGGTGCAACCTTTTGATCCCAACAATGGAGAAGTGGGCCGCTTAAATAGAAACCCCGACAAGGGGGTTTGCACCAAACAATTGAAGATGAGGTGGGAGTGAACTAAAGATGGCTTGTCGTCTTGATTGGAGTTCACGAGCTAATTATGGGATTGAGGGAGTTTAAGTGGAGTGATGCCATGGAGGAGGCACCACCTCCCATGAGGTAGGGGACCTCACTCCACCTACCAAAACCAACTCCTCAAATCACATGTGCTTCACCTACCTCACGCGAGTGCTCCCACCAACCTCATGCGAGTGCTTTCACCAATGACATGTGCCTCCACTATCCAAAGTTTGATGTATGGTATAACCACTTCAAACATATCCAAAGTTTCTTTTGTAATATACACGTGATGAGGGGTCCACTAGCTCATGCCACCTTAATACCATATCAACGTTAGTGTGAGTTTTATTTAGGTTGACGTCATCCTCCATTAAAACATTTGTTGCCTCAAAATAAAACCAAAGTCTTGAATCCTATAAGTGAATGCAGAAATCGCTAACCACATGGGACCCTTTGTCATGTCACTTCAACATTAAAATAATTGAATTTTGACTTATTCAATTTTGTCTCTTAGTGTCAAATTGATGCTTCTTCTTCGAAGTTACTAGAGAAGAGGGAGAGCTCGTTCACTCATCAGATGCTCTAGCTTGGATTTCTTGTAACAACCCCTTAACAATTGCAAAGAGGATTAAAAGCACCTGTGTGAAATGATAAGGTAAGCAACATTATAGATCCATGCAAGAAATCAAATAATACCTGATAGTCTAATATAACTACCACATTAATAAAACTAAGTAAGAGTTCACGCACTCCCTTAATTATTCATCTGATAATTTAAAAATTTACCAACCAAGACACTGCAATATTTTCACTGAGACTACACTAGCAACCCACATTTGCAAAGCATTGTTTTCATTTTGGCACTGATCTATTCTGTTATTTTTTGCATAAGTTAATTCCGCAATGTGTCTTGAATATTGTGTATCTATTTGAACTAAGGATTGCTAAAGTAAATCTTACTTGCAGTGATTGCTAATCTCTAATTTCATTCCTTTTGAAAACTCATAGGAAAACTGCGTTTCCTGTTTTCACAGTTAGAAACAACCTCAGACCTAAGAAACCGGATTTGTCCTGGAGGCCCTTCGTGTCCTGTGGGGATCGAATTGTTGATGTAATTGTAACTTCGGAATGTATTCACTTGTATTTCTTACGTATTGTAACTCGATGTTTATTCCGGGATGTATTTGTAATGTACTTGAGTCATGTCATGCCCCGATGTTCCTATCGGAAAGTTTCTATAATGTAAACAAGTCATGTCAAGTCAAGGTGGTTAACTCTCCTACTGTCTAAGGGTTAAAGTCCCCGCAGTTCCAGGGCACTAGGGTTATTAGACTCACTTAGTGAATTCGGCCCTAGTTGGGTTTAGTCAAGTCAGGAATTAGTATAAATAGAGAGCTAGCCTCTCTATTTATCACACACTCACTCACACTCAGTTGTAGCGCATAGCTGAGGAAGAGAAAGACACTGGGGCAAGGAAGAAAGAGGTTACTGCTGTCGGGAGATCATCTTACTGTTTTTGGGTTTCACTTTGGTGTTGATTCTATCTCTGAGGAAGTTGCGGGGTTTTCTCCATTTATGGTTTCCTTGAGGACAAACACTGTGTTCATTGTCTCTTGTGTTTGATTGCTGTGCTTGTTGTTCTCTCAGTTAAAGATCCTAATGTTATGCTAGCTTAATGTTAAAAATCTAGCACGAATCAGACATGATTCGATCTGAATTCGTGTCTGATTCGACTTTCAGTCGAATCCGTTTTCGGGACACGTTGCAAAAACGAATCAGACGCAAAATGAGAGTGTGTCTCGACTGTTGGACACGAATCCCGAAAACAAGACACGTAAAGCGCGAAAAAAGGCATCCGGGTTTGCTTTAAAACAAATTTTTGGCTTTCTTTTTGTCATTTGCAAGGAAGCAATTGGTTGAGAGTGAGTTGTATGTGTAGGTGAAGGAGTTTTGAAGGCGATTTGAAGGCTATCCATTGTTTCCAAGCAATTCCAAGTGCATTCCGGTGGATTTGTGGAGAGGATTGCAAGCTCAACCATCACACAAGAAAATGAATGTCTTAATCAGCTAGGGCAAGAGCTAGGGGGCAAAGGAAAGGGAGAAATGCACCATCTAGGGCCTCCCCTCCTATTCCACCAAGCACAAACGGTTCTCCTCCTCCGTCAAGTGCTCCATCGGTTGCTAGTGGAGCTCATTCTATGGCTCCATTTAACCATGTTTTAGCAAGACAACAAGCCCAAGAAAAAAACTACTCTTTGTGGAAGTATGTGACAAGGAAAGATGGGCCCGGGGCAAAGCTTGGTGGGGGAGGCAATGTGTCTTGGAGATGCAATTTTTGCAAGCATGAGTTCATGAGCACATATTTCCGAGTTAAGGGCCATTTGTTGGCCCTTCCTTCTTGTGGGATTTCTTCATGCAAAGCGGTGAGTGTTAACCAAAGGAGGGATATGGAAAGAGAGGATCATGTTGGCTTAGGGAAGGTGGCAGCAGCAAGCAAGAAAAAAGAGGATGATCCTCTTCCATTTTTGAGGAAGTCCTCTAGTACCAAGACTCCATTTCCACCTAGCATTCATGGGCATGGGGATACTTATCAAACAAGAAAGAGGCAATCGACAGGTGGTCCAATGGATAGGATTTTCCAACAAGAGGCGCGAGAAGAGGTAGATCTTACCATTGCATTTTTCTTCTACCTCAACTTCATCTCATTCAATGTTGCACGGTCACCATTGTATTTTGGGACGGTTCAAACTATCTTGGAACGAGCTCCAAGTGGTTATGTGCCTCCTGGTTCAGAGAAGCTTAGAACCACATTGTTGGTTAAAGCAAAGGAGGTAGATAAAATCCTTGAGCCAATTAGAACAACATGGCCCTCATGTGGTGTGAGTATTGTTTTTGATGGATGGACGGATCCTGCACGCCATCCACTCATCAATTTCATGGTATCTTCCCAAAATGGACCGTTGTTCTTGAAAGCGGTGGATGCTCTTGGGAAATACAAGGATGCACAATTTATGGGTGGTTTATTCATCAAAACCATTGAAGAAGTAGGTGTTGATTCATGTGTACAAATCATCACAGACAATGCACCTATTTGCAAGGCTGCTGGCATGATTGTGGAAGCTAAATATCCACAGGTATGTTCATTTTGGACACCTTTCATTTCTAATTTGCTCATTGTTTGAATTTGGTCATTGCAATGTTAGTGTTGTAGAGTCATTGATACATGCTTTTATTGCTCTTACAGGTTTTTTGGACACCTTGCATTGTCCATTCCTTGAATTTAGCACTGAAAGCCATTGCTTCGAATGTGACATGGATTGGCAACCTTATGGAGGATGCACGCCATATCTGTAACTTTGTACAAAACCACACAAATGCCCTCACCATCTACAAACAGTACACACAGCTTTCATTGCTGAAGATTGCAGATACTCAGTTTGCTTCCTCATTCATCATGCTCAAGAGGTTGAGGGAGGTCAAAACCGCTCTTGGGTCCATGGTGATTTTAGAGTTTTGGGCTTTTTGGAGAAAGACGGATCAGGCTGCTTCACAAAAGGTGAAGGACATGGTGTTAGATGATGGTTTGTGGGACACGGTAGATCTTAGCATTAAGATCATGGAGCCAATCATTTCTTTGTTGCGGTTTGCAAACACGGACCAGCCCATCCTAGCAAAGGTTTATGAGGGGTGGGATTCCATGATTGAGTCCATGAGGTCCATTGTCATGGAGAATGAGTGTCCTGAGTATGGGACATCGGCAGAGAACTTATGGACCATTATTCGGGATATTCTTATCTCCAGGTGGGATAAGAATTGCACACCTTTGCATTGCTTGGCCCACTCCTTGAACCCCAAGTTCTACACTCAGGAGTGGCTCACTGGTGGATTGGGGGCCTCACAGAGAGTCCCTCCTCACATGGATGCAGAGATTGCACATGGGAGGAAGATAACACTTAGATGGCTATTTCAGGATAGCAACATGCTTGAGGAGGCGGAGGAGGGATTTGTAGATTTTTCCACTGGCACTGGGAGATTTGGAGGCTATGATGTGCTTAGAGATAGGGGGGTAAGAAACCCTATGCTTGGTGGGCAACTCATGGGGCAACATCCCCTATTCTATAGAAGTTAGCCTTGAGGGTCATCTCTCAAGTTACATCGTCCTCTTGTTGTGAGAGGAATTGGAGCACATATGGGAACTTGTACAGTGTAAAGAAGAGCAAGCTTGAGCAGTCCAGGGCAGAGTCGATGGTGTATGTGCACTCCAACCTTCGTCTTATTTACAGGAAGAGGGAGGAGTGGGTGAAGGGAAAGACAAAGATGTGGGATGTCTTTCCTGATGATATGGGTTTGGACAGCAGTACTGAGTTGGCATTAGCCAACATGGATCTTAATGATCCAGTGCTAGAGCCGTTTACTTTTGATGATAGTGATCGTATAGAGGAGTCATCCTCCACAGCAGCAGATGCAGATCGTCAGATGGGCAGAGAGGAGGAGGGGGAGGAGGATGAGGATTGGGGCAGTGGCAGTGATGAGTATGTTGATTCAGGCATGGAGGAGGACTACTGACATATGTTATTCTCCCATCTTGATCCACCCCTTTTTGTATTTACTATTAGTCTATTTGGCATTTTCCAGTGCCTAGTGGCATTCCGACATATATGTATACATTTTGATTTTGATGACTTAATGAGAAATATGGTTTCGACATGCATCTGTGTCTCGACTCTCATTGTGATTTGTGAATGACAAATGTGTAATCATTAATGTGTTTTTATTCTAATTTCTATTGAATATTTGTAAATGTTCTAGTTTCTAAAGATTTTTGGATCTATATGTCTATATTTTTAAATTTTAATATATTTTAAATATATATATATATATATATAAAACGTGTCCTGATTCCGGGGGTCACCGTGTCTGTGTCAGACTCTTGTATTTTCGTGTCCTTCGTGTGCCGTGTCCCCGTGTCAGGTGACTTAGCCTTAGACTTATTTTATTAGGGTCCAGCCCCCTTAGCTTCGCTAGGAGTTGGCCTAGACGGAGGAGCCGAGTATTAGGTGACAACACTTGGCTTGAGCTTTCCCCCAAGGTCGCACCCAGTGGCTTGAAGATTTCTTCCACGTTACCCGAGGTGCGAATTAGGCGGCAACATAATTCATGTTGGTGTGTTTGAGTTCTAGTTAGTAGAATTGTGATTTGTAGTGTATCCGGGAGTGCAAAGTTTGTGGTGGATTCAGCTTGAGGAGGGCACACTTGTGGCTATCTAATCGTCATGAAGGCTGTTCGAATGGTTGAGTATCACTGACATTTAATGGAGGGCGCACTGAGAATTCAGATATCTGATTTGGGGTTGAAATCTTGCTTGTTGAAGGCGCGACAATGAAGCATATTTCTCATTGGAGAAGTATTCTCCCCTCTTTTCTCTATGGTTCTCTAGTAGCCATTTCTCTCCATTATGTATCATATCTCTCATGTATTTCGAGCTGCTGTAGTAGGCATTGGTTTACTCTCTGAAAATATCCCATTTATAATAAAATCAGTGTTTTTCTTCTTCTGTTGTTCCATATTCAAGTACGGGGTTTATCTATGAATAAATGGTCATCTATGAGCATATATGCTTGGGAGTGGTTGTGTAAACTTATTGTTCTAATTTGAAACATTCATGAGTTCATTGTGTCTATTAGTAAGACATTAGACTTGATTTGAGTGTGTTTGGAAGCATTTGGGTTTGGTTTGGAAGCTCTATAGTTGTGGGTGTTCTTAATCTTATGTCAGTATTAAGGGGGGTGAGATTCATTTTCTGGTTCGACAATTTTTTTGTGTTTTTGGGCTCTGAGATTCCATTGTGTTCATAGCACTTTTTCTGATTGGGAACACTTTTCGTTTTATTAAAAAAGGTTTCAGTATGCCCGAGATATGATCATTTTACCAGTGGTTCAGATTTTACAGTTATGCTAATGCACCCTCAGTGATAAATGTCTGTCTAACGTGTTCAAAGCTTCCATTAAGGTTCTCTGGAGTTTGTTAGTGGTAAGATTGGGTGTGTTTGGGAGTTTTAGGTTCAAGTTGAAGCTGTTTTGGAAAGAGTTGAGTCTGTTAGGAGGTGTTTGGGAAGAGTTGGAAACCCAGTGTTTTGTGTGGATAGATTTGAACTAGTGCTCCTAGTTTTGAATCCAGTGATTCTCTGGGGTCGCATTGGGGTTGATAGTTCTAATTTTGGATTGGGGGCAGTATAGTGGTGATATATCAGACCTGATTAGGAACCATACAATGGTTTGAAAGTAAATTTTATGAACTCCACATGTTAATTCAAATCTAAATTTATATGCATAAGCCACTGTTAGGATAAAGTTAAAAATCAGCATAATTTCCATTGAACAATTGGAGCTAATATTCCTAATTTTTGACCGGGGATAGTACACAGTAAGCCGGTTGGTGTAGACTAGTGCACCTCACCGAAGGGGATTCGAATCAGGCACTTTCGCTCAAAACTAGCAAAATGCCCAACGATATTGGTGACAACCAGTTAAGCTAACTCCTTGGGCTATGTAAGTAATACATTTTATATTATAAACATAGAAATTATTATATTATATAAGAATATTTAATTTTTGTATTTTCTAAAAAATTGAAAAATATTCATTTTTCAAATTTGTAAGATGTATTCTTCTGTATAAGAACTGTACTTGTTTTTCTTCTTGATATGTACACCTTACTGAACTGTATTTGTATTCGAATTTGCTAACTATGCTTTCACTGTCTCCCTTTTCAACATCTGTTTGCCTGTTTCGTTAGGTTGTATGCTTCCATAACAATGATTTTGCTAGGCGTCTTTGTATAAATACCCTTTCTCTGGATCTTGTATGTTTTTCTTTATTACTGGATTGTACAGTATGCCAATTTAAGGTTGGATTGGGGTCTGTGAAACCGGATTCGCTGTATACCCCCTTCGTGTCCCGTGGGGAACGAATCGGACACGATTCGTGTCCGACATGAGGAGGATTCGACCTTCGGTCGAATCCGAAATCGGGACACGACTCCTTCATCGAATCGGACACGCAAACCCAACGAATCGCGATTTTCGGACACGAACCCCCAAAAACAGGACACGTAACCCGCGGA